>CM017797.1:100274405-100516944 GCA_008086715.1 Sitobion miscanthi
CATAGAAAATGCTAATATAAACATTCAGTCAAAATTTCATGTCCCTACAGTCATTTGTTTTAGAGTTACACCAAAAACCAAAATCGATTTTCTCGAAAACAGATTTTGCGTAAATATTCCCGTTTTTCCTTAATTTTTCTTTTGTTTTTCACGTCGCTTTTGAAAACTACTGTGAAATTTTTACTTTTGACCCCCCAAAGTACCAACTAGATTCACTTTTCTATCAGAAAAGTTACTGTTGAAGAAAATCCAAGCACTGCTTTTACTGTCTTAAAAGGTGATGACAGACACAAAAAAAAAAAAACACACATCATTGTAAAATCAACACATTCATCGTTCCACTCAGAATCTAAAAAATTAATCAAATCAGACGATGCGTGAGTTTTTCCTGTAAAACGTGTTTTGTAAACGTCACGCATTTTACGTTTGGTCGGCGGTGCCGTTGACATATTATGCGTGCGAAGATAGCCCGGTACCCGCGTACAATCACACTCACACTAATCATCATTGACGACCAACACAAATGATATCATCGGCGGCGTCAAGGAAATTGCATGTTGCCTAAATATTGCCCCTTATTAAAGACACACGACCAGGCCCGTTAAGTATTGAACTCGTAATAAATATCTTACATTATTTTTGGCAGTCGAATAATCAAAGATCAGGTAGGTACCCTGCAGAGGCCAGAAGAGCCCATATTATTGTGTTCGTGTAGTAAAATTGTTTTCACTAATATAAATGTCTAAAAATAGAAATGGCAAATATCTATGGCGCAGTATTAGAAACCTTTAAAAGTCTTAAATCCAACTTTTTTTTATCATGTTCTAAAATTTACAGTACATTTGTAATAAAGTATGCGTTTATATACGTACATTACTATACGAGTCAAAGTGAAATGAAAATATAAAAATGATGACAGTATGGGCTATAATAATATACTATAGGCATTGAGTACCATATCTGGTACTCGCTCGGAATCGGTTTATTTTTCTTCAAATAAACATACAAGTATACCAATAAGTTTATAAGATAAGAAAATTATAATAAATATGAAAAAAAACCCAAGGCCTATGGTGTAAGCTGTCTAAAAATACAACGGCGTACGTGACGAAACCAGTGAGTACCAGTATTGGTACTCATGGCGTGTGAGGACAACCCTGTAAAAGTACTCCGGCAGTCAACTTGTTAAAATGTCGACATATTCATTTGAAATAAGAACCATAAAATATGATAAATAAAAATAATATTTTTTGATTCAGTAGAATATGAATCAATTTGTATCTAAGCCAGCAATAAAATAAATAAATAGAAAAAAAATGCAATTTCATAACTATTTGATCCCAAATTATTACTAGAGGAAAATGTAATTATTATAATATTTAGTATACAGTCAGCAGATTTATCCTTGAAAGTCGGCAATATTCACTCCGAACCCCCTAAAAATAAACTCTAGGATCGTCCCTGCTTTGAGGTTATGACTTATGGTAAGGCTAGGTAGGTAGCCAGAATATTAGGTATCACTGAATTACATCTAATTTTTAAAATATTTTACCTTCAACTACAATATAATATACATATTTATGTATATTTCAGCACTGTAGAATCAAATAATTCACACCACATTGGAGTCACAACATTTGAATAATACAATACTGTATTGATGTATTTTATAAATAATAGAAATTAAACAGTACAATAAAAGATTTTAGATACTTACTATAATCTGCTTGGACATCTTAACATCAAACTACTTTATTCATTTTAAATACTATAAAACCAAGAAGCTTGTCTTTTATTATATTCTGATTTATTGTTTTTTTTTTATATGTATAAAGAATAATATAATATTTGTATATAAATAAACTTAAAAAAAGCAAACAAAATGTATTTAATATGAAAAGGTTTTTTTTTTGCATATATATATATATAAAAGTAAATAATGAATAAACAAAACATTAAAGGTATGTGAGCATTAGTTTTTCTCCTTAGTACATCAAGTCTAGCAGTCTTTCCCACAGTAGTTTTAATTTTACAAGACATACACTAATTAAAAATTTTTTGAGGTTTCCATTATTATTAAACTTTAAATAGTCAAAACATTTCAAAAAATATTTAGTTCAATAGTTTTTAATAATAAGTAGTATAACTTGGATAATTTCATTGTTGTTGTGAAATTACATATTTTATACAAATACTTGACTTGATTCCATAAAAGAGAAAACATCCACTTCACGTGTACCTCAAAAAATAATTAAATCTTCTCAACCAATAATGGTTATAATATAAAACAATATGAAAGATGCAGTACTATTATGAGCGACAAGTGTCACGACAACCGACATGAGGCCATTTTTTTAACATTACACATGATTGGCTTGTGCCAAGGTCGTTTAGATGGATCATTGACATCATCGATGGGAACTGATGTACTCCCATTCGGTCGATCTGGATTATGATTAATAAAACTCGGTAAAATATAATTTGTTTAGTTTTATTTAAAATTATTACCTTTAATTAATTGTTCTGTTATATATTCTTCTTCGTTGTCTGAAGGCGTTTCACATGAATGATAGTTAAATAGGTATGGTAATACAGTCATATTATGCATGAAATCACCACGCAAAGGAGGAAAAGGTACTTTTTCAGATGTTCTTGGATGTCTACAAACAAACCACCTAAACAGTAAAATCAAATAAGAATAAATTATGGAAATAAATATTTATTTTAAACAAAATGATAATGAAGCAAGAAAAAACGTATTATTTTATAAATTAGGTATAACTCTGAAGTTGTGTACAATTGTAATAAAGTAATAATAAAATTATAATATTCCGCCCGTCATGTTAAATAAAATAAAATATTCAAGGCGACAATAATTAATTAAGTCCATACATAAAATGGTGGGTAACAGGATGTTGCTCTGCTGTACGGTAGGTTACAAGTGGGTCACTGTATAATGGATAGTATTAAATTTTAATTCAATGATATAATATCATTATATACAAAACAAAACGATTCTGAGCGGTGACGGTTTGTCAGTGTGGATATTTTATATTATTATTACTTATTATTAATACGGTAGCCGGTGAGTTGAATTAATATTATAAAATTTCAACAAAATAAGTAAAATCGTTATTCTTGGTTATTTAATATGTAATTTCCTCCAAAGTTGAACATAAAATAACTATAAAAAACTGATTTTATATTTTTGAGATTTTTTAGTTACAGAATAACCTACTTACTTAAGTGGAACCTTGTTGTAAGTTTTCAATCCTTAGCTATAAAAGTTGTACATTTTATAAATTTTTAACTACAAAATCATTTTTAAATTTGATAAATTTTGTCAAAAATTAAACATTAAATGCTTATAAAAAATAATGGTGCCTATGTATTTTTATATTTTTTAACTGCTCTTTGAGCAATATATCAGTAGCCTTGTATGAGATTTTGATATTTTTTGGCCCAACAAATAAAATTGTATTGATATTTATAGAAAAAAAGTAAAAAAATTGAAATTTTAAATTGTTCATAAACTGCTCAAAACAAGTCAAAATATCAAGTATAGGAATTAATAAAATAAACATATGATATAAATCTCAAGTGTCTATGGTCATTAGTTTTTTGAAAAACAACAAAATAAAAAAATCGTTACATGAGGAATCGAGAGAATATCCACAATGTTGTAAAAATAATTACTCCAAACGCTCATTAAAAAAATTGATATTGTAATATATCAAGACTCTTGCATTAAATTTTCACGTTTTTTTACTCAACAAATAAAATTGTATTGATATTTATAGAAAAAAAAACAAAAAAAATTAAAAACTGACAATGTCCGTAAACAGCTCAAAAAGAGTTAAAATATTTTCATAATGTTATGGTATTAAACATTCAGTCAAATTGTCATGCATCTACAGTGGTTCGTTTTTGATACACAACAAAGTAAGAAAACCGCTACATGAGAAATCGAGTGAATATCCAATGTTGTAAAAATATGAATTTCAAACGCTCATAAAAATTTAATTTGAGTTGCTTGTAGCGTTTTTTTTTTTTTTGATAAAGGTAGGCAAAGTTATGAGGAATCTTGTATTATATTTTCAGATCTTAGATTTAAAAAGAAAAATTTTTATGAATTCTCAACTTATAATAATTTGTTAATTTTTGTGATTTTTCCGTATTTTGTCAAGATTTAAACTTTAAATGCTTATAAAAAAAAATTGTGAATAAGGATATTTAATATTTTTAAAATATTATTGTAACAATATAGTAGGAGCTTAGTATTAAAATTTTCAAGCTTTTTTACCCAACAAATAAAGTTTTATTGACATTCATAGAAAAAAAAATCTAAAAAAGTTGGAAACTGAGTATATCCGTAAACAGATCAAAACAAGTCAAAATATTTAAAAAATGTTTTCATGTATAGAAAAGGCTTCAGTGAAAATTTCATGTATTTATGATAATTTGTTTTAGAGTTACACCAAAAGCCAAAATCTATGTTATCAAAAACCGATTTTTGTAAAAATTCCTGTTTTTCCTTAATTTTTATTTTGTTTTTTAACACTATTGGGAATTTTAAATTTTTACCTTCCAAAAGTACCAACTAGATTCACTTTCCCATCGCATTATTTCAACTACTAATCGTGTACACAGACACAAAAATAAAACATAAAAAAAAACACACATCATTACATTATAATGAAAATTGTAAAATCAATACATTCATCGTTCCACTAAGAATCTAAAAGTAAATAAAAAAGAAACACACACATTATTGTAAAATCAATACATTCATCGTTCCGCTCAGAATTTAAGTATACAAATTTGAACTTGTAATACTCATATTAAAAATATTATATTTGAATGTTAACATAACAAAAGAAACCACCCACTATCCAATATAATTTATTTTTCAACTTTTAAAAAATATATATTCATATTAATAATTTTTATGCATACAAATTCTAACATTTTTAAAGTATTTTATAATTGTTTGCTATGTATGAATAGTATAGTTAAACCTGCTAAATAAAGATATATTTACTCATACCTGAAGAATTTGATTAGTTAGTTTTGAATTAAAGAAACTCATTATTTATTTGTTTATTTTAGAAATAAACGTTAATTTAAAACTGTTAACTTACGGATGTGTTTGTATCGTTCTTAAGGTAAATCGCTTCTTTGGGTCTTTTTTAAGCATTCCAACTAGCAAAGATCTCAAAGGTTCTGTGACAAAGCCTGGAATTTGTATATTACATTTCCCAATTGCTTCAAATAATCTATACACATTATCACCTTCAAATGGATACTCCCCAGTAACTAAGTTATACCTTAAAAAAGTATAATTTTGTTATTATATAAACATTTTTATAACTCATTGGTATCATACAATGTAACCCCACTGCTCCAAATATCTATTTTAAAGCCAGAGTACTCATCAGCCCCATTTGCTATTTCAGGCGGTTGAAATGCTGGTGAGCCTTGACTTGATGCACAGATACCTTCTGGATCAAAGGGTGACAGTGCCTAAAAATTATGATTGACAATATTTTAATATAGATGAATGTTTTAAAATTATATTTTCAACATACCTCAGCAGTTCCAAAGTCTGATATCTTAAGTGTTTCATCAAGTGTGAGCAATAAATTCCCTGGTTTGATATCTTTATGAATTATTCCACGGCTGTGTAAATACTCTAGTCCATTTATTAATTGACTAAAGTAACTAATAGCACAGAATATTAAACAACATAAATTAATGTTCATAACACTACTTTTAACTAACTAATAATTAAAATACGTACTTATGGGCTTGCCAGCATGGAAATTTACTTCCTGGAGAGTGTTCTAGCATATCTTGAAGACCACCTACACAATACTCCAAAAGAATATACATCTTTTCTTTTTCTTCATTCACTATCACATCCACTAACTCTATGACATTTAAATGTCTCAATGTTTTTAAAAGTTGAATTTCACTGTAAAAAAAAAATAATAATAACAAATTGGATTATTATATAACTTATAAGTGTAATATAGTTAATGTTTCATCATATTAAACATAGGTATTCAAAATCTATTAAATAAAATCTGTGGCTTGGTGCAAGAAGGGCCAATGTCACATTTTGAGAAAATTGGGATTATTTGACCAATGTCATTAAAATTAGTTTATGTACTTGTGTTTAAAAGGGCCAATGTCTCTTATGCTTATGACCAAATTAGATTTGACAATAATTGGTAAAATAATAATTTATATATTATGGGCCTATGACGACATTGGCCATTTCGAAATCAATTAATAAAGTTTATAAAAGTAGAAGTTCCTAACAGTATGTTCAATTGAATATTATTATTAGGTTTTGATAAAAGTAAATTTCTTTAATTATTAAAAATTGTTTAATTTAAATAAAATGGTTTTTGGCCAATGTCAAACTAAATCGTACATATTTATTATTTATAGTTAAAAACAAAATGAGAGCCATATGAATAAATAGAATACAATTTAATTAACAGGATTTTAGAGTTCCTATCTAAGCGGACGCATGTACCATGCCCGTCTTACAAGCATACAACATAGCAAATTTGCATTAAACAGAACCAATTTTATGTTGTTTGTTTTAATAATAGAGTGAATTGACCCGATATGAAACTTAAATGTAAGAATATTTTCTATGTTTGAACATAAAACAAGTTATGATAGTTTTTAAATTGAAATATTTAAAAAACCAACATGCAAACCCTAGATAATGTTCTTAACTTTAAGTTTGATAATACCTAGGTATATTCATTTTTATATTTATGCTAACAACACAAAATTAGTACTGCTGATACCCAAATTTGCTGTTATACATATTTTGTAGGACTGAGACAATGCATGGAGGTGTCACATCCTCTTAAAAAAAAAGAAGCATATAGATTATTTTTGTTTAATATGCCTAAATGAAAGAAAAGTATAGATATTTTAGAAATTATTAATACTTATTATTACTATGTATAAAAAATTATTTTATTACTTGAGCACATTTTTTTCTCCATTAGGTATTCGTTTGAGTTTTTTCTTTTTTAATATTTTAGCTGCACAGCGAACAAGCGTTTCGGAATCGAGTACTTCTTTAACTTTACCATAACTACCTTCGCCTAATAAATCGCCCATCACATATTTACCAACCGTTTTACATGGTTTTTTTTGGGCCCGATATACCACTTCATTGGGATCAAATGAATTGAAAATACCAGTGGACAAACAATCATTAGCTGACCAATCGGCCGGTACATTTAACAAGTCTTTGAACACATCTTCGTCATCATCTATAGCACTTGGCATAACATCCTCGTCAAATTCTCTCTGCTCCATCATCGTTACATCATTTCCATTTAATACGATATACCTATTTTTAAATTTCAAATTCGTTATCTAATGAATACTTTTCGTGTTCGACCAAAAAAACTGAAGGATAATAATTCGATTCGAGATATAATTTATACAGTACAGATACAGTACGATCGCAAGTCAACAAACAATTTAAAAACGATTACAATGTTTACAAATAAGCACCTGCATCACAAAATACGAACACTCAAGTGGTCAATCTATAATAATGGTGAAATTTGTTTTATCACAGTGCTTAGTACTCCTCTTCACGGATATAAATTACAGTAGTCCGTTCGTGTTACTGTGCTATCGTCGATACTGATAATGTCCCACTGTAATTTTGTTTGGTAAACAGTAAATCATATGGTACTCGCGGAGGACGGAAAACCCAAAGACGTTCCAAACAGAACTGCGATCCGCGTCTATACGGGCCACAGATAAATGAAAATTATATTTTTATATAATATCTGTACGACATTACGACACACAAAATTATGACATGCACGATGCCTACGATGACTTATATACACACATAGTATAAGAAATTATTATTATTCCTTATACTATGCGTATAAACGTATAATACTGTATTATATTGTTCTATGATTATAGTATAGAAGTCTGTGTGCCCACAGCCGTCAGCCTAGATCATAAGTCATAACTAAAGACCGGATGTATATGTTTTTACATATCGTTACTGGGTCTATGCAGTGTTATGAGAGTAAAAAATGTTGGCGATTCGTTCAATTCCTAATGCGTAGAAAAAAGTTTTTTTTCCATATTTGAGAATATTTCATAGGTTAGAGAATATTTAACCCATTTAACATATTTTGGAATATTTTATAAATTTTGAGAAAATTTTGTATTTATTTTGAATTTTAATATTATGGTACCACGAAATTTTTTTTGAACATTTATAATTTTTTTTTTTCTTCTATCACTTCCAAATTTTATTAAAGTGCAATAGTATTCCATTAGAATACGCAACTTTTAATACCTAATTAATATCTTACTATTAAAATAATGTTGAAAAAAAAATTTAAAAATGCATATTTGAGCAAATAATGATATTTATTGATTATTTTTGCATATTTTGCATATTATAGCATATTTTTTAAATTTTTAAGAGAATATTTGAAGGTTTTTTAGAGAATATTAGCATCATATTTTAGGTATTTTAAGAGAATATAAATCCGGTCTTTAATCATTACACTATTATATTGTTTGCACGGCCGATATGAATCATAGTCCATCCATAATATATAATCTAACTAATTTACACACAGCCTTACCGAGTACAAGCTACAATCAGAAATTCGATAGTTCGAGACCACGACAACACCTATTATATATAGTTTATAAACTCATAGTACATAATTATTATACAACAGTTGTAACAATATTAAAATACTTGTACGATTGTATATTAGAAAATGTCAAATAGAATTAATAATTATTTATACTTAAAATACCAACCTAATAGGAATCGAAATTTGGAATCGGCATTGAATCTCTCTCTCTCTCCGGAATCTAGATCCAATTAGCCAAGTCTATAGGTTATATTTATTAATTTATGGGGATCTTGCCCTACTTAGTGCTCTGGATCTATAATAATAAATTGTGATCAAAATGCAGCAGGTTCCAACAATAATTATTAATTAGGTAGGTACCTGAAAACATTATCAAAAGTACCGATCGAACAACGTTTACAATATTATATTTTTACGCACATTTTCCGTACGATTTCGATGAAAAATAAATGTATATTTATATAATATTCTATGGATAGGGTTTTACGATTATTCAGATTATTCAGATTTTGAGCGGAGCGATGAATATACTTATTGATTTTACAATTATGTTTTTTTTTATATATATTTTTTTTGTGTCTGTCACCTTTTAGTACAATAAAAATGCCTCTATTTTCTTAAACAGTATCTTTTTTGATAGGAAAGCGAATCTAGTTGGTAATTTGGGAAGTCAAAAGTAGAAAATTAGAATTATCTGGATTTAATTAAAACAATGTCTGTTGTAGATTGTAATATTTTAACTCTCGAAAAAAAATATATTTCCATATGGAATAAGCATTTACAAAACCAAATAAGAAATACATTCATAATTATATTATTCATCTCTAATGCATTTATTTAGCATTGAAATTACAAAACAAAAATAAAATATAAATTAGAAAGTAATCATCAAGTTAAAATTTTTTTTTTATAAAACTAAAAATCACATACATATACTGCAGTAATTAAAATAAGAAGAAAATATAGTCTCTACTTCATAACACAGAAGCTTATAGATAGTATATTTAATTGTTTTCTAGATAGTATAATATTAATAATCATCACTTTTATTATAGTAGGTACGCCGTACATAGGTAGTAAGTATATAGACTACAAATTTCACTGAGGAATACTTTATTACATTAATAAATATTTTATTATTATTTTTGATTATTTCAATAATAATAAAATATTTAATAAAGTTTTAACTATTATACAGATGTATACAATATAAATAATTTATATTTTATACGCCTGTGCAGTATTAGCCAGTTTACACATTAGGCAATAGTTTAAACTGTTTATACTTAAGTGCAATTATATAATCTATAGTACCTACTAGATAATAATTTAATAACACTCATAAATCCGGTTAAAGCAAACTAAAAATGATGGTAATTAATTTTAAAAACAAACTCCATCAATAATAAAGATAGAGAATAGTAAAACATAAAGTGTATTATTAAATGTAAGTAATAGATTGTTTTAGTTTCTTTATCAAATACTCAATTAATGTTATACTATAATAAAAAATAGAAATTTCACAATAATTCAATAATGGTATAGGTATATAAAAATAAAATCAATCTGTTCTATAAAATGAACAACAAAATCTTTGTGACACATATTTGGTAAAAAATTCTTATCAGTCTAGTTGAATTATACATTTTTAACTTTCACAATGATTTTCAATAAAGTATTAACATTTAATATAAATAATAATAAATAAATAGTATTTTTACAAGTTTAATTTAAATTTGGTTCAAGTTTGTAATAGCCATTAAAGTCTGAAAAAGAAATCAAACATAATATTTAATATCATATGATGTATTTATAAATAATTATAGTGACATTACAAAATTAGTGCTTAGCTGCTTATGTTAGATGAATGCAAGTAAATTACTTATTAGTATATGGGGTTAAAATATTTTGGCGATCAATGACAATACTGCAGACCCATAAGACGTGCGGACTTGAATAGGTTGTTTTTCATGATACAACTATAAAAAATATAGTATAAAATTGTATTTAACATTGATGAAACTATAAAATCATTTAACAGGCCTTAAAGCCTTCACATAGATATCTATGATCTTGAATACTTGGTTTAAATGTTTAAAATTAAATGAAACAGTTCTATACATAAAACAATTAAGTTAAATTTGAAATTTAAATGTATTTCTATAATTTAAATATTTTTGTTTTTGTCACTTTTATTTAAGTTGACACTAAGATTAATTAGGCACTCACATGGTTCAGTATTTATTATTTTTAATTATAGAAAAAATAATATTAGTTGTGTTCTTTAAGATTTTGAATATATGAAAAATGTAATTGGTTTCACTACTATGTTTTTGTTTTTGAAAACACAAATTTTACTAAAATTATATTATATTATTTATATCACCTATTATATTTAGATTTTAAATGAAGCTTAATATTATTGTGAATGAAGAAAGCATTTATTAAATCCCAAAAAAATAAACAAGACGTACAGAAGCCTTATATTACATTTAGCATTCAGTTATTAGGTACCAATTGCCAAGCTTATAAACTTGGCAACAGGTCAAATCAAAACAGGCACTTTACATGAAATGTAAATGAAATAAACAATTTCAAAATGTAATTACATAATTCATTAATTTATTAATAGCAAACAAAAAACATGATACATTGATGATGAAATTGTATTTTATTTATATATTTAAAAAAAAATTTTATGCAAGACCAATATTATTAAATAATAAAATTAAAAAGAATTCTATTTTCATTTTATGTTATTATATAATTTTATTGCTAAGACTATATTGATATATTTTACTGTTATTATAGAAATATAGCATTTGATTAAATTAGTAGTTCAAAACTAAATGTATTAAAACTCAATTGTGCAACTAATATTTAAATTAAATTAATTTTCAAGCAGATAGAGAAGTAATTCTTATTATAAGTAAAAATAATTAATTAGTCAACAATATAAGCTATATTAGGCAAAGCTATACCCAAAGCATATGAAATAATATTAATAATATTTACTTAACAATTTAATTGTTAAGTAAATACTAAATAGGTAGTTTATTTTCTTCTTACCTCAAGAATTGTAGCAATACTCCAGGCTTGAGTTGGACATGATCCAGCACAAAAAGCTCCATTTTTATTGGTTAATTCAGGTAAACCTTTCCAAACTGATGTTTTTATGTGTTCAAAATGTTTAGATAATATACCTTGAATTTCAGATGAAGTTTCTCGTTGACTTGTGGAAAATATTAGCTTTGCTTTTAAAAAGAAACCAACAGGCCACAACCATTCCTAGAAATATACATGATTTGTAATAACGATTTAATTTCATACGAATTAATAAATTTAATGATCTTACAGGTCCCTGGTGATAATTGAAACCATTGGCTACTTTTACATCTGTAGTATCGTTATCATTATTGTAAAAACCATCATACGCCCAATCAGATGGATCTAGAGTTTTCATACCCAGAGGCCCTAGAAGTACATTTGTTACTGTTTGTAAAGCTATTCTTGCATGATCTGGGTTAAACAACTCCGGTGCCTAATATATAAACAAAATATATTTAAATTGATTAAGAAATTACAACACATAACACTATTAAACTTACCACTGCCATGGCTACAGCATAATTGCATCGCAGTTGATAGTCTCCCCATTTGTTTGTTGCACCAACTGTATCCTTATAAATACATCTACGATTGATAAGTTCTGGATGAGGTTCAACTTGCATTTGACCATTTTTTTCCTCAGGTATCCAAAAGTGTTTTTCAAAATTGTTTTGAATTTTTTCATTCCATTCTTTATATGTCCACGTAGTTTCTGATCCTAAAATAAAACAAAAACATAATGTCTAATATACAGTTTATTTAATTTTTGTTTTTTTGTGACATACCATCTTTATTTGTACGGGTAACTCCTGAATACTTAAACTGCCCATTTTTTTTCAATTTAGCTAACCATGCGACAGTTGTCTTTGACAATGCGACCAACTCTATAGCTGATCCATCACGAGGGGTAGCAGGTCGTCCTCGGTTACCAGCTTTATCTGAGGAACCCATTTTATCCATCCAAGTACCACAATTCCACTCATTGCCACCGAATACAAAGCCTGTTAAAGGTTGTACTCCAATTTGATTATCAAAGCCAGCACTTTTCATGTGGGCATCAATAGAAGTTCCAGCATTACGTTCACGAAAACATAACCCTTGGAAATGTTTTACCATAACCTCTTGAATTACTTCATGTAATGGTTGTTCCTGGTAAAACAATTAAAATATGAATAAGTATATTATGATACATGACATGTACAACTTATTCAAATCTAAGACTTACAACTGATGTGGGTTCCGAATCATCATTTGGAAAAATTCTATTTACTGGATCATCTAAAATACTTATACCTCCAGGTACCATTGTAACATACTTTTGAATTACATATAACCACCACCAAACAGCATCACGACAATTATAACGTGGGTTATTGCCTCCATCTAATAGATTAGGAATAAGACCATGTCTCAAACAACCACCAAATCCTAAAATAATGTACCTAAAAATAAACATGCATTTTTACTTAAAATACTTAATAATACAAATTCAATAATGTTATACTTGGCTTCTTCATAACGTCCAGTAATCAATAATAATCCTCTCAACGAAATGAAAGTATCTCGGCCCCAGTTTCTCATGTAACCACTAGAAAAATGTGGCAGCCCAGCAGCAAGTGTTATACACTCAGGACGATATAATCCATCAGGTCCAATTTGCATTCTGAGTAAAGGTGCTAAAAGGTTTGGCGAAAGAGTAGGAAGAGGACTAGATTTAACTACTCCAGCAAACTGAATTGAAGCAAGAGCTAAATTTTTACAAAATGTAGAACCATTTCTTATATCACTAGGCATCATTGACCATGTGCGGTTCAATAAAGCATTATATACTTTTCTCAAGGAAAATTCAAAATAACAGGGTACCAAATATGATGGCAAATTCCTGATGGGCTGTAAATATCTTTCTAAAAAGTCTCCAAATTGATACAATGCGCAGTTTTCAAATTCTTTACGTTTTAAACGTCCACTTATGTAATCTAGAATCCAAAAACCTTTTCGGAGATTTTCACACAGTGGATGGCCTAAATCATTATTTGTAGACACTGTATCTAAAATTGACATGAACCCTTGGATTCCGCAATACACCAATTTACCAAATCCTGGTACATCATAAACATTCCCTTCATCTTCTTCAGGACATCTGAACAAAACATAGTTCATGTCGGTTAGGGTTAAACGACTCACTGCTTGCTCCAAATCAATATCAGACAATAACTGTTCAACAGCTATTTTTGTTTTCTCTACTGGAGAAATTGAAACTGCAACTACACAACCAGGTTGAAATTTTGCAGTAAAATTCAATCTAACAGAAAGTTTATCAGCTGAAGGTATTATATCCAACATTAAACATTCTTGAGGAGTAACATTTTGTCTTAAGCTCAGTATATAATCTTCTAGGCCATTGATCTTATTTGCATCTTTTTCAAATTTATTTGCATTGTCCAATATCCTAAAAAAAAATAATAAATTATGTTTAATCATATTAAGATAGACAAAAATAAATATATTTACATATGTTGCAATGAAGTTTCAATTAGTACATTATCAACTCTTCCAGTTACAGTTATCCCTTTTCCCAAACCATTTTGGTTAGATGGAGTTGAAAAAGAAGTATATGACATTAGTACAAAACTCTCGTGCGTTTTGCTATTATGACGTGTCACACAAACAATATCAGTATCAATTTGATCCACATAGACTTGATCAAAACCACCTTTTCCCAGATTATAGTGAAGTGCATTTAATGCTTTTTTTCCAGCTACAATCCCCGTAGTAATATTAATATCTTTGGATGACCATTGCATGTATTGTCTTTCCTCTTCAACAACATGAATCTAGTAAAAATAAAAATATGTTAGAGTTTAACATATATATTATGTTTTAAGGCTGGTACAATATTTTTTCTGACTATTACTACGGTTGCCATGGCAACCAAACAATAATGAAAATTAAATTAATGTTATAACGTTATAATTTTGCATTTCAGTACCCAAGTTGGTTGTCGCTAGCAACTAATGAATAATATATTTGTTACCATAGCAACCAAAAAAAATCACAAAATCTGAATACAATTTTTTTTGTTATTGGATATTTTGAAAGGTTGCCCTTAGCAGTTAGCAATCAATGATTAATATAATGACGTTACCATAGAAACCTCAATATATTTTTTTAAATCATAATATGATTTAATATTTTTCCTTACAACAGAAAATATTAAGTAACACAAGTTTTTTAACTAAGATTTTTGTAATTCTTGCTATACAATTTAACATACATGATGTGGAACTAGTTGATCGTAACCCATATTGCTTCCACTAGCGCAGCATGCCATGGATACTAAAGCCGCACTAGGCAACAAATTATAAACTGAATGTTTCTCTATAGGAGATGGATTATCATGAGTTTGATCCATGAAAAGAGCATGTGCAATAGTAGGACATACAAGTTGTTCTAGTGGTTTGAAAAATCCACCGACCGGTTCACCACCATAACGGTGAACCAAGCGTCCAAGCTCATGCGAATCCCATGCAGACATTGCTTCTAAACATTCCAATATTAAAAATATAATTAATATATAAAATTATATGATGTATAAATAATAAATTGTATCTTACCACGAATAAGTGATGTAATTCCAAGTCTATTAACAAATATATTGTCAGTAGCATCTGAATTCGTAAACAACTCCGCCACAACATATAAATCTGGTTTAACTTTTCGAGCAGCATCAAGCAAATACTAAATCAATAAGTTATCAAAAATGTTAATATTTATTTTTATTTTTTGTATTTTATTATATGCATAATATATTTTAATAGATTAATATATTAAATTTACTTCAGCTACATGCAATGGTGTCGAGTGGCAATTATCTAATCTGACACCGTCAAATATTTTAACTGTTTGTTCCACATAACACTGCATATGATTCCATAAAAATGGGCAATCTTTAGGTTCATTTCCATATCTAAAGGCGACAATCAATATTTTGGATAGTAAATAAAATCTAATAATAAAAATTGACTGCAGCAGCCAGCAGGGTTTATAATAAGAAACAAACAAACTTTTTATGTCATAAAATTATAATAATATGTGTATGTTTAGAAAAAATAAAAAAAAACTGAAAATATATAGCACTTCAAATTTGTTTTGATTATGTTTGACATACAACATAATATAGTTTAAGAACAAACCTTTATATAACAGTCGCATACAAAATAATAACAAAATATAACTATAAAAAGTGTATCAGGCTGATTATGTTGGTTGAAATAAAATTGTTTACACAATCTAAGATTAATGGATGAAAACATACCTTAATTTAACACTGTCTCCCCAGGCAATTAATTCTCTACGTAAATAAATATTAGAGTCTGGTCCAGCAAAATTTTTAAGTGGATCACCTCCCATAACCCATCCATTGTGTGCCATAACAAATTGTCCATTTGAAGAATACAATACCTCTTCAGCAGTTTGACCTTCATAGTCTGTAAAATACCTAAAAATAAAATATATTTTATGCTTTACAAGTTGTTTTTTTTTTTGTTTTTTTTTTTACCTTGGTACTAGAGGATTAGTAATAGAAACTTGGGTTAATTTAGGTCCATCTGGTTGAACTCTGAAATATCTTATACCAGCAATACTATTATCTACTGCAGCTATTAAATGTTCTTGAACTTCATTAAACACTATATTGTTCAAAGTTTCCAACTTTAATTTCAATTCTAAACTACAACGACCGAGCCTAGTATCTTCATCAAAACAATTGCTTCTAAAATAATTTTGTTCAACAATATTTTTATGTAAAATAAATTTCTATATTTAATATTGTTATTCGTGTAATATTCATCTACCTATATATATTGTATAATTTCAAGGCTTTGTTCATATCAATTGTAGCTGTTAATCGGCCAAATTCTAAATCAGGTATGATTGTTAATTCATCATCAAGTTTTTCATTCGTAGCTACTGGAGGGAGACCAGCACGGACTTTTTCTTGAAACTCAGCTACAATTTTGTCAATATTTAATTGAAACAGCTCATGAATTTTTACTTTTGGTAATACCGCTGTTAATAATGCATGTCGTATGGACTGTAAAATTATACAAAGTTAATTATTGAGGATATAATTTTAAATTTAGTGATCTTTAAATATGCATAACCAGTTTAACACTTCAGACATGCAAGAGCGGATTGGCGATTTTTTTTGAACGGGAAATATGAATCGAACATGCTCTTGAGCCTTGAACCACGAATATAACTTTTTTTATTCCCCAAAAACAACATTTTTACACATACATTATAAGGTGTTCCTTAATTTATAATTTTATAATTTGTTTGGTCTCTCCTCTAAATTAGTAAAATATTTAATAACCATAATTTATAGTCTTGGAATAGTCAGATAAGGTTAAGCTGTTCCAAACTTGAACTTGAAACTTAAACATAATTCATTTTTCAATATTTACCAAAATTATCCTTAAATATTTTATTTATTGAATATTTATTGAATTTTGTAACCAATGTAAATATATATATAAAAATTTTGTATAGTAGTTCAAAGTTAATTACATTTTTTAAACCTTTTATGGAAATACATTTTGTTATATTTCTTGTCTTAATAGGTGTATCTATATTCAATATTGTCTTTACTGTATAATAACACAATTTTATCCACAAATCACAATCATTAATTACCTATTATTATTAATAAAAATAAATAGGCTATGATTTGATTTTATAATTATGATTAAAATATGAATTTTTTCCTACCAACAAATTTGTAATGCCTAATATTGCATTAATATTTATTAATTTATATGTATTCACTTATGATTTAAAAAAATTTTAACAATATTTCTATATACATTTTATTAAAAAGAACTTTTTTTTTGTTATCATATAATTTTAATGTAGCCCATACAAGGACCAGCTCATCGGGAACTTTCCCGATTACCTGATTGGCCTATCCGCCCCTGCAGACGGGCATAATATGCATCAATACACTTTATACATATGCAGTTATTCCTATACAATTTCTAAATTCTATACACATAACTGACTAAAAAGGTGAGTAAGTAGATTTCGCTCTACTCTACAGTAGGTTACAAGTGGGTCACTGTAATGGATTGTGTCAAATTTGAATTCAATGATATAATATCATTGTATAAGAAAAACGATTCTGAGCAAAAATGGTCAGTCAACCTATGATATTACCAAGTGTATTTAATGATATTATTGTGAATAAAGTAATTTATGTATAACAAATTTACGTGGAGCCTTGTTTTAAATTGTCAATCCTTAGCTATAAAAGTTGAATATTTAATAAATTTTAACTACAAAATAATTATTAAACTTTAAATTTGATAAGTTTTGTCGAAAATTGAACTTTAAATGCTTATAAAAAAAATGTGTGTATTTATTTTTAATATTTTTCAACTGATATTGTAACAATATATCAGGAACCTTAAAATTAAATTTTCACGCTTTTTTACCCAACAAATAAAATTGTATTGATATTTATAAAAAAAAAAAACTAAGAAAATTGAAAACTGACAATGTTCCTTAACAGTTTAAAACAAATCAAAATATTTTTAAAATTTTATCCTGTATAGAAAATGCAAATATAAACAACCAGTGAAAATTTCATGTATATACGTTAATTTGTCTTAGAGTTTTGCATAAAAATTCTCTTTTATTTTTCTTTTGTTTTATCACGGCGCTTTTGAAAACTACTGAGAAATGTTTGCTTTTGATCCCCCAAAGTACCAACTAGATTCACTTTCCTATCAGAAAAGATACTGTTGAAGAAAATCTAAGCATTTTTACTGTCCTAAAAGATGATAACAGACACAAAAATAAAAAAAAATTTAAAAAAAATCATACATCATTGTAAAATCAATACATTCATCATTCCACTCAGAATCTAAAATCAATAAATTTAAAAAAAAAAACTGAAGCTTTCTTAAAAAAAATTTAATTGATTTGCTAAAATCAAAAGTGGTGTAAAATAATTAAATTAATTTCACAAAAATATATCAAATTTATAGAATATACTTGACATTAACAGATTTGACTGGAATTTATAAATATATATTAATAAAATAAGATACTAAATGTGTATTCATATTCTATATCACAATTATAAAATAACGGTAAAAATAAATAATCCGAAATATTCAATAGTTAAGAATGTTAAGATCAAAACACTTACTGCAAGATGCTCTTCACTATTGACAATCACAGGGACTCCATAAAATTCCCACATACCTTTAGAAACTTCCACAGTAAAGTGATAAAGTGTATAATCTAATAAATAAGCTGGTCTTAAATATGGACAGTTAACCAAGTTGTAAGCAGATTCAGGATGTTGCAATAGCCATGGACTATCATTGGATGTATGATTCAACACTATATCACATATACTTAACATCTGAAAAATATTTAACCTTATATTAATATAGGTAATGTTCAATTTAGTAACTTAGTTAATCTGAATTATTACATTCCATTCACTTTTCATTTCATCAGTCAAAGTCTTAATATCACCAAATGTAACTTGATGATTACAATCATTGAAATAAGGATTTAACACCAATTGATTTCGCAAACTGTATGATGATTTTGAACCTCCAAGCTCCTAAAAATAATAATTTTATTGTTATTTAAAAGTATTACAATAAACAAGACTACCTATTTACAGATCAATTATAATGATTATTTATATACTAATATTATAGAAACATACTATACAAAGTAAAATAAATTACAGGAATTAAAATTAGATTGTACTTTTATAATTTCACAAATGGTAAATTACTAAATGCGTCTTACTTGGTTACTGTCAACAGTTTTATAAATTAAGTGAAAACCCTACCATTATTTTCATTCTTAAAAATATTTACTTTTACCAAAATATTGTAACATTATAGCAAGATATAAAAATAAAAAAATAAAATTCATAATAAATGGAAACCTAAGAAAATGGGTTCAAAGAACATGGTTCTGTTCATTCTTTTATACAGATAAAAGACTGTAAACAAGTTAAACTTAACTTGGAAACAATTTACATATTTAATCTGAACTTGAATTATTTATAAATATTATAAAATGTAAACAAAAATTTTCAAATCATACTTGAATGGGTGTAAAATGCACCATGTTGTATCCAGACTCTTTCGCGACTTGTAACTTAGATTTCCATGAAGAAAATGGTCCTAAACATTTTGCTAAAACAGATACAGTTTGCAATGATTCTAAAGGTATATCTATATTTCCAGCAACCAAATCTGGATCAACATTAATATAACCACATCCTTTCCTAAAAAAATATGCACAAAAGTAAATGTTAATTTCACAAATACTAGGTATAATAAAATTAATACACATTTACTTTTGCCCTTTATGTTCATAATAATAATGAAAAGATCCAGCTTTGTCCATTTGAATAAGACAAGACAAAGACGAATCATCAATAATTATGTCATCACTTGACCACTCTCTAATCCAATCAAGGCAACGATAAGTTTTTCTATCAAAGGCTGATCCTTCTGCTGGTATATTAGTGTAAATAGTAACGTCACGTCCAAAAAGTGATGGGCCTATCCGAAATTCTAAATACCAGCCTATAATATAAAATAAAAACATTTAAAAAGATTCAAAACATATATTTTAAAAATAAAAATTTATATTGACCTTTTTTCAATCTATATAGTGTTTCGTCTTGAAAATGACCATCTTCCAATGTCACAATACGCATTTTATGGTTATTCTGTGGCTTAGCATCCATAGCTTTATTCCTGGAAAATATTTTAGCAAATAGTAGTGTGATTACATTCCAAAAAAATGGGATGATTAACATGACAAAAATGGCAATAGTTACAAAAATGGCTGTAAACAAAAGTAGAACAGACATGGTTTTGCCATTGGAAATTATTAATTATTAATAAACTAATTTTAACATTCAAATACACTAATTTTAAATATAATCTTTAATCTTATCTAATTGACCTTTATATTATAGCTTATGAATAATATTTGTAGAGTTTAACAGTGTGCATAAATATGAAACACAAGTCATTATTATTCTAATATCAAATAATATAATATAGAAAAACTTTAAAGGGAATTAATTATTTCATACACAACATAAAGGCATACCAGTAGGAGGCAGTAACACTAAAATGCTTGAAAATCGAAGTTTGTTAATTCGACGAACAAAATAGGTAGATACCTAGTTGACAATTAGTAAGTATTACCGAATAAAAATCAGCACTATAATGGTACGGTGTAGTGAAATACACCAACTGAGCAACATTTAAATGCACACATGTACATATCACTTGAAATTCAGTCAGAATTATGTAACTATTGTTAATTGTTATAGATCTACCACCACTATAATAATTATTATTGTTATCTACCTACCGATACATCATACAATTTGCATGAGTGCATTTAGAATTAGTTGGTACTCAGAAGTCAGAATGTATAGATTTTGACGACATATAAATAGGTCGTAAGGTCAACTATCATAAAATATAAATGGGTTAAGATAAGAAAAACAAAGAAATGCACAATTTTATGAGTATAGGTAGTTTGTCAAATAAGCTGATTTTTATAACTCTACAACATAAAAACACATGTCAACAACACAAACCGACAAACCTATTAGTTATTTTATTTTATTCATAGGTAGGTAGTATATAAGCAATAAATATTATTTAAAAACAATAGAATATCAAAAACTATATAGTTGCAAATATACCCAGTGTAGACTGTAGAATAATCGAACACACGATGTATAATAAAACAATTTAAGTCTGGCGTCGATTTATATATTCTATTATTATTATTTAGGAAAACATATATTATTACTTATTAATTATTATTTATTATCGTTTATCATATTATAAACTTGTGATATTTTCTTGTGCCGAACTGCCAGCACTTGATAACCTTTAAACGAAAACAACACGTACAGTTGTTTGACCTATAAATACTATTTATAAACCTCATAGTGTGCGCTGATGATAACGACGAGTAACGACCGTTCTGTACTACCCAAGCAGTGGTACTAAAGTCCGTCTGGCAATCAGCTTTTGTGTAATTGTGTGTGAAAATAAATGGGGAATAAGCTGTGGTGAAATAGGAACATATATTGTCAAAAACGACAGAAATAAACACGTGACAACAGTGCAACTTTTAATAATTTAATAGGTCTATATAAATGCAAGTGATGTTATACGTTTGAAACGATTTTCGATGCATCGGCTCGGTTGGATAGCTTTAGTTTCAAAGTGTGTGAATCGTCAAAGTTCTGGGGTATTATAGATTTTTGGTGTCATAATGATAAGCCAAATTTGTGTTTTCATTTGTATTTAGGTCTAGAAACCGGGTCTTAGAGAAAAGATTTTCAAGAAAATAGCAAAAAGCCTGTTATAAGTTATAACTAAGTAAAAATATAAAATTTTTTGGAGATATTTGCTGGTCGGTAGACTCCGTTTGCGCAATGTTTATAAACATACAATCTTCATAAATGTTTTTTATTTTATGATTTTATTTTTGATTATTGTTTTATCTTTTCAAAAATTTCCAATCCTTATCTATTTATTACCTCGAGCACCTAATTATGTTTTTAGTCGCATAATGTTATTGCCTAAATTTAAAATTTCCTATAGGCGATAATATGCTATAATATAACCTGTATATTATACCGACATCATAAAATACTTATGACCATAAATAATAGTTTACTATAGTTAGTAGGTAGGTACTAGGTTTAGGTAGTACAGTAACAGACTTGCCCACTTTCTTAAATTTTAATTTTAAACAGATGCAATTGTGTAAGTAGATTATAATTATAAAGTATTAACTATTAGTGTAGGTACCTATAGGATATAGCCTATAATACGACTATACTTATTTGAAATCAATTAGTTTTTCCACGATCGTAATGATGAATTTAAAATTTGAATCCAACGATCTTATAGAAAAATGTATTTTTCTAAAATACAGAAATTAGAAAATATAATATTAATCATATATTTTATTTATATTATTGTCTTATTGACATTTTTTGTCTTGCAGGTTATACAAATTTAAACCTACTATAGCACGTGTACAAGATAGTTTTCAAATAGCACGCAAATAAAATTCGAAAATAGGACACTTACCGCGTATCCAGATATACAAATAATAATTACCACTGCACTATAGTAGGTATACAATATAAAATGATACAATGTAGGTAGATAAAGAAATAATATTATGTATGTAAAAGTGACAAAAGGAACTCACTGGATTTTGGTGGGTTGTCCTCCCATTATGGTTGGCCGCGATTTT
Organism: Sitobion miscanthi; assembly: GCA_008086715.1. NCBI lineage: Eukaryota > Metazoa > Arthropoda > Insecta > Hemiptera > Aphididae > Sitobion > Sitobion miscanthi. Next base: position 100,297,532 of record CM017797.1, read on the forward strand.
CTGTTCGGTTTCTAAACAAGAAAAAACACCAACGATCCGAACGACTCGAGAAAATCCATATACTTGACGCAGGACAGTCTGATCGTCTGAATAATAATTGAACCGCGACGAAAGGCCAAAGCCAGTGGACGTATTTTATTGTGCGAAGCGAATTTAAATCGAAAAAAAATTGTAATGGGTAGTAGGTATTATCAAAACTGTCGTATTACTGCAGAGACGAAAGACGAAACGATACTGCCGAACATAATATATGACTGGACCGTGTGAACCTCTTCTATAATAATGACTGGGTCGGAATAATGAGGAAATTATATACGAGATACGGTTAATGGTTATGTCGCAGTTGTAGCAGGTAAAGTACCTTTGCGAAACGCAGTAAGTCACCGGACAAAGGGAGCGAACGAGATCGAATGAGTTGCGCAGCGGACGACCGATAATGAGTCGCAATTTATTGTTATTTATGAGAGCAGGTATTATATTTTTATTAATAAAATAATATTAATTATAAACATAACAATATCAATGTCATCGTAAAATGCGAACGGTCATTCTTGTTAAATGCTATGGGTATTCACTATTTATATGATGTAGGTATATTCGTTCAATTTGTAATACAGTCTACAGCGATAATAATCCGTATAATATAATAATTAACAATATTTAATTAAATGAATAACAAACCGTCGAACGACCGCAAAAGTTCGAGAAATGAGCGAGTTTGAATTATCATTTAGGTACCTATATTTATATTATTTATCTCTCCCGGGACGCACTAGTCAATTCTAATATAGTTAGCAACAAGTTCTTTATTATTTATCAAAATAAATTATTCATAATCACGATATCGTAGCTCATTATCAATTAATTACCACAAAATACACATTATATAATATTATTATATTAGGTATATTACTTTTTTTTACCCACCTAAAACTTAAATGTGCCTATTGAAGGCCGAAGTGATCAATGTTATGCGGCGTATATTAGTTGTAATCTCATAATTTGGCGAATTTAGTAATTTATATCACATTACGTGATTCACATATCTGTAGATATCTAGTAATATTAAGTTTAAATTGTGTTTTGAATATTTGTTGATTTATTTCTGAGCTATACAGCTGAGGACTGAGAAGGTTATTTGGTTTTAGTTGTGTCGATCATGAATTTTTAATTATTACTTAAGGTGTCATCAATAACTGACTGGGGTTTTTGACTTTTGTGCTCTTATAAGACTTAAAGTCCTTTATATGTCCTCTGTTAAGATGATACTTATGGCAGGCAATTCTACCTTTATCATAGTCAATAGGGTGTAGGAATGTAAATATTTCCGGCGTGGTAAAAAGTATATACCAATAAATATATTGGTCATATTATATAAATATATAGCTATATAGAACATAGTATATACATCATATATATAGTATATTATGTATGTAGGTTTACTTATTAGTATATTACATTTTAATCTTAGATAAAATATTATGAAATCCATAATATTTTGAATACAAACGCTATGTTTTGTAAATTAATAGACATGACCAATTATATACATAAACATTACATTAACTGTAAAATAAAATATAAAATACATTATAATATGAACATAATAACTCATAAATAACTAGTACTGGATAGTGGATATAGCTATTGATAGGTACTACTGAGGTGTATTGGTGTTTATTATTGTATATTTAGTATTTTATCTGTAAACATATAAAATGTAAATAATAAATATAAATAGAATAATGATAAAAAGAGTATCAGTTTCAGCTGTGAGTTAGTGTCTTCACATAAAAAATTGTATATTTGTATATCGATAATCGACATTTGGGACTACAATATATCAACTTTGAAATCGATTGACTCGATTGAGGCATATCCCTATTATACAAGGCTAATTTAAATTTTAAAAACTATATATTTCTTTTTTCTTTTAACCAGAGAAGGTTAACCTACCTATTATAATAAATAATAATTAATAGTAATATAGACATATTATAGTGTATTAGTGTATTATAATAGGCCAGTCGTATTGCGTATGGGTACCTAAGTACTTATTATATAGGGTACCTATTTATATGATATGAAAATTAATAAATATGAAATCACGATGGAGGATTTAAGATACTTAGCGGATAAATTTCAAATTTCGCGGTTACATTTGTACCTAGGTATATCTACTTCATTTTACATCTTTACTTACATCATCGGCAACATTCACGAACTGAAGATATGTTTAAGCAGTGGCGTGGTGAACGGCGTTTACCTAATGTATAAATTACATATTGCCTAAATATTGCCCCTCATTAAAGACACACGACCAGGCGAAAAATCATTACGAAAAATTACGAAAAATTACGAAGAATCACATCCGACGTCGAAAGCGGAAGGTTGAACGTCACGACCGACAGATGACGCTGCCGTTATCGTCCGGTCCAGATGTAATTATCGTTCAAAGATTATCGTTGGCTATCAACACCGCAGATGTCTATAACATGTAATATGTATAGAAAATATAGGTATACTATTGAAAAATTAAACTTTAAATCATACATAAAAATATAAAATTCTAATTTATGAATGTTGCAAATTTGAATTTTTACTATAATAAATGTACATGATTCCACATAACATCAAGGAAATCCTCGACGAAGGACAAACTCTGAATATTATCAAGTTCATCACTATATGCAACCTCATCAACAAATTCTGATTCATCTAAGCTATCTTGTAAACATAATTAATAATTTAACTGTTAATACGTAATTTTCTTTATCTATTGTATGCATAATATATACAATCAAATCTTTTTTTTTTTTTAAAATAATGTTGGCTAACAACCTAAGCAGTGGAAGCCTATAAAACTTTTAAATAAAAAAAAAAATGTACATTATAATATACTGAATGGTGTCTGTTCTAGGTTCCTGCGGTATTTTGACTATAGAAGTATGGACGCCGTGAGTCCTCCATTATGCCTCGAAAATGTAAAAATTATTATTATAATCATACACATACATTTGATTTGGAACAATCGAAACCAAAAGTTTTCAGCTCCATCTTCCCCATAGGTCACTCAAGGTAAGGCGTTTCGGTCTGGAAAGAGCCAATCACATTATATTATATTATATTGAACTGCGAGTGAATAATAGTGTCCCAAATTCTCAATATAGGTATAAACGTCGTAACGACATATAGCCATCCTGCCTGTACGAGCGCATTTAAGTACCGATTTCAAAGGTTTTATAGTGTCGAATAACTCCGCTCATTAGAATCTAAAATTAAATGTTAAATGAATACAGATAGTTAGTTCGATATAACTTTCTAACTATGTGCATATTCATTTGGCACCGAGGGTGACGGTGATTTTAAGAGTAGTTTATAGACTCTAGTATTATCCGAGGCTGGGCAAGTTAATGATTTTTTTTAACTCAGTTAAGTTAAGTTAATATGCACCAATAACAAAAAGTTAAAAGTTAATTTAACTCCAGGTTAATTCAGTTAAGTTAAAAGTTAATACACACTTTTTAATAAGTTAAAAAAAGTTAATTTGTTTATACAACGCTAGCGTACTTAATTTTTTTCCAACCTAAAACTAAATTATAGGATATAGTGTTAATACTTCATACAGTATTTCTATATAAGTTAGATTCGAATGATATAAATTTTTAACTTTAAACAATTTACGATACATATTTTTTGACATGAAAACGAAATAGACTGAAATAGTGAAATATTATAAAATTAAAAACCAAATAAATTAACTTAATTTACAGCTTGAAATGTAAAATTAACTCATTAATGTCACGTTAATTAAGAAAGAAATTTAGTAAGTAAACAATTAAGTTAAAAAGTTAAAATTAAATTAACTTTTAATCTTAACTTTAACTTTTTAACTCGTTATGCCCAGCCTTGGTATTATCCTTATTATCCTAGTAATTTCTTTATTCAACAGGTAGTTGTGTGCTTGTGTACAGTGGCGTGGCGAACTTCATTAACTTATGAGGCACAATAATTTATATTAGTAATTATAAATACTTATTTACGTAAATGGTAACTGAGAATGATTGGCTCAGTATTACTGTCTTACTAGCTCGTATTACAATCGTTAAACCAAGGTTAAACCACCGAATTCGGCCGGTAAAATCAGTGGGTTAGGCGTAACCAAGGTTTAAACTATGATTGTAAAACCCTTAGTGTGTATTTCAGTGCTCGAAATGGACCGGAACGGTGTTCCGGTTCGCAATATAAACTTTGCGTCCGTTCCGGTTGGTGAAAATTAAAATTTAAGAATTCCAGTTCGTAAAAATCGACAGTATCACAATTTAGAGGATTAAAATTATAAAATTTCCTTTCGATAAAATATAATATTAATATATAGAGAGAGGTTTAATTTTTTGGTTTTTGGTTTTTGGTGCAACTCTAAAACAAATGACCGTAGTGTAGATACATGCAATTTTGACTGAATGTTTATTTTAGCATTTTATATACACCATAACATTTTCCAAATATTTTGATCTGTTTACGGACATTTTCAGTTTCCATTTTTTCTATAAATATCAATACAATTTTATTTGTTGGGTAGAAGAGCGTGAAAATTTAATGAAAGGCTTCTGATATATTGTTACAATAGCAGTTGAAAAATATTAAAAATACATAGGCACGATTTTTTTTATAAGCATTTTAAGTTCAAATTTTGACAAAATTTATCAAATTTATAATTTAATAATTATTTTGTAGTTAAAAATTTATAAAATGTTCAACTTTTATAGCTAAGGATTGAAAATTGAAAACAAGGCTCCACGTAAATAGGTTATATATAAATTACATTATTCACAATAATATCATCAAATATACTTAGTAATATCATAGGCTGACTAACCGTTTTCGCTCAGAATCGTTTTTCTTAGGCAATGATATTATATCATTGAATTCAAATTCAACACCATCCATTACAGTGACCCACTTGTAACCTACTGTACAGCAGAGCGGCATCCACTTACCCACCTTTTTTTTATGCATATGTTATAATTAGAGGTAGAATGTTGATGACTTTTGAATTTTTTTTTTTTAGCTCCTATAAAATGCTAAAAATTTGTTTCATGCTCTAAGAATATCCTAATTGGATTTTGCATTTTTAGCTTTTAATAAACTTCAGTTTTTAATATTTTTGCATCATTTTTTCATATTTTAGGACATTTTTTTCAGTGTTTGTACAATGTGGAACATTTTTCTCAAATTTTAGATTTGTGGGTTTTTCTTATAATAATAAAATATTTTTTATTAGTTCTACTTTTTTTTTAAATTTATATTTAATAATTTCATAAATTTGGTTATTGCGTTTTGGTCTAATGTCTATAGGAACGAATAATTGTGGAACATGAAATGTATATCTTTAATCATGGTCCCGGTCACGGTATTATACCCCGACCCACGAGAGAACATAACCATCTCCAGACCAAAACGCGTCTGATCCTGCGAATCTCCCACTCAACGACAAAGGTTCGTTAATCTTAGACAACACTCGACGCTATAACAACAATACCTTATCAGCATTCCACTTAGCATTGGCGCAAAGACTTAGTCCCCCCCCAAATGTCAATAAAGTCCCCACAGTACAAAATCTAGTAATTAGTACTATTTTTTAAATACTGTGGTACTAAGTAATATGGTCTATGAAGAGAGGGCTTGAGTCCCCCCAAACAGTTTAGTCAATTTGCGCCAATGCCACTTAGTGAGGTGAATTGTACAATTTAGTGATGCTCTATACAGACGTTATTTGAGGTTATGGCATTATAGCGTATTATAATACTTTAAAATAACTTTTGACCATATATAAACTAATTAGTTTATTATAAACCAACTAGTTTATATGGTCCAAGAAAATAATATAGTCCATAAAAACACCCGAGTGCCATATTTTAATAATACTTCCTAACCTCAAAAAAACGTCTAACCAGCATGGCTTTTCCAGAAACTTGGGAAACGGTTTTTTCTATCGTGGTGACGTGGACGGTCAAAAGAATGGAACATGCCAATAATATCATGGAATAAAAACAATTTTTCATATAATATTCCATGATATCCACGAGACTTGTATGGCTGTTTCACGATAAATAATATAGGTTATGTCATATTTTGTAGTTTGTACCAAGCCGCAGCATCCGTAGACTGAAGTTCTTTGTAACTTGTTTGTCTTCGATGACTTAGTAGTTACTATTTGTTACTTCATAGTTCGTACGTGTTAATTGTTTGCATGGATTTTAAATTATTTTAGGTTTTATATTCTATAATCTAACTATCGAAATACTTTGAGTTGTTTGTACATTGTACCTACTCCGTACCGCAGATTTTCAATATCCAAAAAAATGTACCCACTACCCAGCCTGGCGAAAATGGCGTACTACGCGTGCAACGACATCGAACGCGACAAGTATGACTCGCTGGAAACACCGGACATCGATATGCAAAATTGTTGCGTGTCACTGTTAGAATTATTCAAAGTTGACAAAATCCAAAACGAGCACAACGATAGGCAGACAATGTTCGAGCGGTCTCGGTTCGACATCAATAATGATATGTTTAAACACTTATGCGAGAAGGCAGCGTTCAACGGGCACATCGATTGCCTGAAACTAGCACACGAGATTGGCGTCCCTTGGGACATCGTGCCTGGATGGACCGTTTTCAGAGGTAAGGCATGTGATCTGGCGGCGATATCGGGCAATTTAGAATGTCTAAGGTACGCCTTTGAGAACGGGTGCCCCTGGGACGAAGATACGTGCAGCAACGCCGCGCTGAACGGTCACCTGGAGTGCCTCACTTACGCACGGGAAAACGGGTGTCCTTGGGACGAGGATACGTGCAGCAACGCCGCGTTGAACGGGCACCTAGTGTGCCTCACTTACGCATGGGAAAACGGGTGTCCTTGGGACGAGGGTACGTGCAGCAACGCCGCGATGAACGGTCACCTGGAGTGCCTAACTTATTCACGGGAAAACGGGTGTCACTGGGACAAGAATACGTGCAGCAACGCCGCGATGAACGGTCACCTGGAGTGCCTAACTTACGCACGGGAAAACGGGTGCCTCTGGGACGAGAAGACGTGCAGCTACGCCGCGTTGGACGGGCAACTAGTGTGCCTCACTTACGCACGGGAAAACGGGTGTCCCTGGGACGAGAATACGTGCAGCAACGCCGCGATGAACGGGCAACTAGTATGCCTCACTTACGCACGGGAAAACGGGTGTCCCTGGGACGAGAAAACGTGCAGTGAAGCCGCGATGAGAGGTCACCTGGATTGTCTAATTTTCGCTCGGGAAAACGGGTGCCCGTGGAATTCGTCCACGTGCAACTACGCAGCGTTCGGTGAACAGTTTGACTGTCTGGTGTACGCCTACGAGAGAGGTTGCGAGTGGGACATTGAAGATTTTGTGAAGGAGTCAAGATACATTAACTCGAAATGCGCTGAATACGCCCGCGAAATATGGTCCCGGAATGGCCCTCATGTCTTCGACACTTGAACTCAAGTCATATCTTTTCACTTTTTTTTTTACCTGGCCAAAAAAAACTGTGTTTATATAAAGCAAATGTTTGATAATTATTATACTTTTTAAGTTGTACAATAAATTTTTCTTTTAAATGTATTTATTTGTTTTTATCTTTGATAGTTTGATGCATAGGTACCTACATTTCAACCAAATCATACTGTATCGAATCTATGAAAGAGATACTTGTGTGTGTCAGTACTCAGTACACACAAGTACACAACGTAATTGAAATAAATTAAATTAATAGGTACCTACCTACAACCTATTTAACTTTGGTTGGAATTAAAATAATAAAATAGTACTTGACTGGTAGGTCAATTAATGGTAAATTTCAATAACAGATAATAATATATTTTTAAAAACAATAAGTTACAAGGTAGTAGGTATTCAAGAAACGGAATTAAATTTAAATATATGTATTTACTGTATATGAAATGAAAATGTTAAATTTTACTTAAATAGATTACTCTAATTCCGTTAATGCGTCGTGACTATTAACACATTTTGTATTCCGACAAAAAATTCTAATTTTTCACAAGATGTACCTACGTGGGATTTGTCGAGCCATATTTTCATAATTGATGTCAGTTTAAATTCAATGGTACCAGTTGTTGTATCATTAATGAAAGACTAAAGTAATTCATTTCAATTTGCTTACATTTTCTAAAATAAGAAATCAGAAAATATACTTAGTAGTTGTACACAACTATTAACTGAGTAAGTCAGTGGTAGGCAGGTACTTATATAGTAAAATATTTTTATAAAAGTATTAATGTGAAACTAATTATTTATAGTCTAACCAGTGGTGGATCCAGAGGTGTGGCTCGGCACATTTTTGGTCGAAATAATGTTTTCATAAAATAATTGTGTGACAGCTTAAGTTGCATTTTTATATCCTAAATGTGATTAGTATTAAATATATTAAAGCTAAAAATAAACATTACATTCAAACCAATTCCAGGCAATGACGATACTGACATCACAACTAGAGAATCTTGATTGAAGTTATTTTCCAGTATTGTCTTTATTAATTAAAATCCTAATCACTATCCCAACATTTATTATTGTTACTGTGGAAAGAAGCTTTTCTGCTCTAAATTTACTGAAAACATGGTTAAGATATAGGTATGAGCGAGGGAAGGTTAACAGGTCTATCTTATTGTTATACATTCACAAAAATATAAATATTTATAATAATATTGAAAATATAATTGATAAATTTGCTAATAATAAAAATTTGATTTAATTTTGCAGTTTTATTAATAGTACAATGTTTATTTAAAATTAAGCATCTATACAGTATTTATACTCATTAAGTTATAAATAATAGTAAGAACTATTTTATTATTTTTAAATAATATAAAATAAAGTTTCACATTTGTATCAAACATTTAAACAATTTTAACGTTAATTTCTGAGCTCAAATTCTTATAGTATACATTTAGATTAGTATAACAATTCAATGATTGATTATGAATAGTGTTTATAATATTATAAATAGTAGTTGCTTCCAAGTTTCAATATTGTAACACAATTGTATATGTTGTTAGTGTATATGGTGTAGAGCAAATGTAGCTTTTCAATAGTATAATTATTACTGCACGACGTATTGTATATTATATGTAATTAACATTATTATGTACTTATGATTTATTATATTTTTACGATTTTTAACTTTTTATACCTAGCTAACTTTTATATTAATTATTAGGTGCCTATGTTCTATGATTTAAAATAATAAACTAATATGATCTTTGTTGGACATATTAGATAGGTCATAACACTCATAACTCATAGGTAGTTATACCTATCTCAATATTTGTTGAATATCTTAAAATGACTTCAAATATTATCTATACATTTGTTAAATACTAAGCTAATATTCATAAATAATAATGTTTTCATTATGAACTAGCAGTAGTATTGCAGTCGGGTTTTAAGATTTTAGTTCGGTTAGGGTATTACCTGAGTATATAATTTACATATATTATTTAGTATATAATTTTTTTTTTTAAACTGTTTTATATAACTGATGGTTATGACATTTTATAGATGGACTTTGTGTATTGAAAATTGAAATAGTTGTAAATAAGAATTTTTTGTAAAAGGAAGACATTTCAGGGAGGGTTATAACCCTGCCCCTGTACGCAACCGATTAGTAATGGTATTAGTAAGTAGGTAGTTCATGGTTTTGAATATGTTTTTAAATTGGCTGTTGGCACCTATCTATGTGATTGATTATTCATTATTAATAAATCCTTGACGTTTTTAATTGAAATTTTTTTCAGGTGATTATCATTTAAAACTACTTACCTAACAATTAAATAAAAATAGTTGTGAAAGTAAAAACAAGTTTTGTTATTATATGCTATAGATAATAGGTACTTATATTAAATGTGTAAAACAAATTTCGATGGTAGAGTGACATATTCAGGAATTTTCTATGGGAGGGGACCTACTTTTTTTTGTGCGTTACTATTATAACTTAAAAGTTAAAAGTTATAAGTTATAAGAATATATTATATATATATAAAAAAAAAAAAATTATCAAAAACGTTATTTGGAAACAATAGGAAAGTAATGTTGATCAAAATCAACATGGAAAAAAACGTTAATAAAAATGTTTTCCATCCCTGGTTTTTACTGCTACTGATCTAACTTACTTTACACAATAGAAGTACATTTGATCTGATTTCAATTATTAACACAATTATTAACATTTTTTTAAATCATTTTCATTTTATTGTATGTTTCCAGTTTCTTTTCAGGTGTGTATACATATATAAATATATTTTATTAATTCAATTATTCTTACATTTATTTCCTACTGTTGATTATTATTAGGAAGCGAATATGGAAAACACCTATAAATTGTTTAACACCATGAAAGAAGAAAATACAAAACTGACAGACGAACTCAAAGCTAAAACAGATATGCTATTGACAATTCTAAAAAAAAAAACTACCTTCTGAAGAACAAGTGAACAAGCTGAAGAATTTCCTAAATGAAGATTAAATAGCAGCATTAAATAATATAAGAACATGAGAATGGTCTCCAGAGACGATAATAAATGGTTAGAATTTAATGTTATTTCGATAAGACCATCCAATACATTCAATATTGTAGGCCTATTGAAAATTTGATTACTTAATGTTTTGTTATTTGTATTTGCAGCATTGAAGTTTCGCTTTGTATTATGCGTTCATGGATATAAGTTTTTAAGAAATACCATTTATCCTCTGCCTGGGTCCAGTACACTTACATGTAGATTACGTGAACTGGAATTCAATTTTGGAATTTTCAAAGAATTGAAAATCCCACTTGTATCCAAAGTAGATAAATTGGATAGATTTTCTATCCTCAGTATTGATGAGATGTATATCAATGGCAGCGTAGGTATCTATAAAAATAATATTAAGTTTAATGGAGGTATAATTTTGGGTCCTTCCACAGATAAAGCTAGGGAAAACAATATCAATGAGACAATAGGTAACTAATTGTTAGTGGCATTAATTTGAGGAGTTATGGAACTATGAAAACAAGTAATAGGTTGACACATAACAAGCAACAAAACCAGTGGAACTGATTTTAAAAAATGTCTTTATGAAAGCAAAGATTATGCTACAGAACTTGGGCTTACAGTGATATCAATCACTTCAGACATGGGAGGTAAAAATTGCAACTTATGGAATGAATTAAAAATGTGAACAAATTTGAGTGCAAAGAGAAAACGATCTATGTTATTGCAGATCAGTGTAATTTTTTGAAGAATTTGAAATTAACTTTACTTAATGGTTATATAACAATTCCAGAATACTTTAAATTTGAAGAAAATATACCATATCAACAGTATTAGGATGTTATATTAAGCAATTATGGGATAGAGAAATAACAGAAGAAAGATAATTGAGATTACTGTATCATCTTAAGCGAGAAGTCATTTTTCTTGATAATTTTTAAAAATGCATGTTGGAGCTGCTATTTTTTTTTTTAGCATGCAAACAGTTGCAGCAATTCAAGTAGCTATCAATTTACAAATATTACCAGAAAATACATTATCGACAGCTGCTTTTATAAAATTAGTATACCTGTGATTTGAAATTAATTACAACAATAAGTGATACCCAGTTTAATAGTAGTACAGGTTGGAAGCCATTAAATACTGGTTTAATATTAACTACATTGTCAATTTGTGGTGTTACTCAAGTGCATGAAATATGAATAAAAAATGTAAAATATGATTATTTATTGATTAGTTATTTATTGAATGTACACATATGCGTACCTTCTTCAACCAATTTGAATCTGAATGACAACCAAAGTATTGAATACATATTATACTATGTGAATCATATTTGATATCACTTAATTAACATACAATTGTGTGAGCATTAAAATCATATTAGTATATTATTACCTACCTATTAATTTAGATACCTAATAGCATAAACATAATAATTTAACTTAGATTTGTGATTCAAAATTCAAAATACTCAATGTAAACTCTCTGCATGCTTATTATTTTTATTTTCATAAAAATGTTGGGAGATTCTGGTTAGCCTTTGTGTCAATGGCTGTTGACACCTACAACAAATCCTACTACTGACGTTAAGCCACTGAAGTATATTATAATATAAGACAAATGGCAACAAGAAGTATATTATTGAGCTGTAATGGAGTGTTAAAAATTTAGGTAACATCTCTTATAAATTGAACTGTCTAACATTGTTTTGATACAAAATATTTTGGTTTTAGATGCTTATAAAAATACAAGACTTAACATTTTATACCAGAAAAATATTTGGATATTTATTTTATAGAATTAACTCAGATATTATCTTATTTTAAAACATTTGAGATTCATATTATTTACAAATTTTTTTTATTAGATACATATTTTATTAAACTTTAACAAGTACCTATACAACTTTTTTTTAGATATAAAAGAACAATATATAAAATATAAATAAAAAACTTTGATCATAATAGTTGTTTACTAGAATACAAATAATAATAAAATAGTAATATATATACCTATAATTTTAAGTTATTTTGGTATTTTTAGATTCTGAGCGAAGCGGTTTTACATGATGTGTGTTTTTTATTTTTTTTTGTGTCCGTCATCATCTTTTAGAACAGTAAAAGTGCCTGGATTTCTTCAATAGTAACTTTTCTGATAGGAAAGTGAATCTAGTTGCAGTGGCGTCAAACCTATAACCTAAGAGGGGCGACCGCCCACCCTTTTTTTCGGTTGGTGGGGTCGTGGTGGTCTGTGGGTACCCCAACAAACTATTTATGAATTATATTCCTTACTCCTAAGCTATTAATGTATACATATGCAGCAATATTTTGTAAACAGCGGTGGTGGTCCATATAACGGTTTACTTGCCCCCCCCCCCTTTTAAAATATAGTTCGGCGCCACCGATGATGCAGCTTGAGTTTTTTTTTATATGGCAAATGTATAGATTTAATTTCAAATCAATAGGAAATATTATAAGACTTAAATTATTAAACGAAAGCACTGGTGAATTATTATTCAAAATATTTTTTTTTTATAGGTACCTGCTGTTTATTTTTTCTGTCAATACTCATAAATTTATAAGTTACACGGGTTCATATTATTAGGAAATAGGAACTTCACTTTTTTAACACTCCAATATGGATATTGGGGAAAAAACCAACGTTAGAATAGTGGCAATAAATATATAAACCATTTAACTAATTTTAAATAAATTAAATTGACACTTCATTTGCACTTAAACTATTGTAAATTACTTACCAGACTTACCTGTAAAAATATTTATATTAGAAATTATAAGTTATAACTAAAGTGCTTGGAAGTTATAGGAGCTAAAAAAGGAAAAATATGCATGAAATATGCACAGCAAAATTGTAAAATATGCATGAAAAAAGTGTCAAATATGCAAAATAGTTTGATAAAAATTTTAAACTCCAAAAAATCCATTTTCTGTTGTTATTAAATTGTATTAAAAGAAATCTAGAGTTTGAAAAAATAAATTTATAATATTTAAAATATGGCGAAAAACTGTATGGCATTTTGACATTTTATTGAACTGAAAAAAATATATTCGAAAAGATAGTAGGTGCATCGGAATATAGGCACGATAAGATTAAAATGCGTATTACGCCGTTTTCGCTAAAACTTAAATGAATAGTCGATTGCGGTGATAACAATAAATACCTACCTACATTAATATGGAGTTATATATTCAATATTATTATTAAAATACTCAGCTTAAAAAAGAAAAAGATCAATTGATTTTTTTAAAATATATTAAAATGCATTTGAAGATCAAGAAATATGCACTTTTCCTCTAAAATTACAAAATTTGAGAAATATAAATTTTCAATATTCAATTTTTAAACTGACCATTTTATAGCTTGGACTTTTTTAGCTTAGTGTTCTATAAATCAAGAGAATAATATAGAATAAAATACAACTCCTATTACAGTGGCGGATTTTAAAAATTTTTCTTGGGGGTGGGGGGGGGGGGTCCTAAGTAATATGTACCTATTATTTTTATTTTTATAAAATTAATTAATTATATATATATATATCAGTGTCAATAAATAAATCCACCACTGCTCCTACAGTCCTACAACTTCCGAGCCCTAATTCTAACATTTAAAATACTATCCTCGTCACCGCAACTGTTTTCATTTATGTATATTATTATGAAATATTTTTAAATCATTAATGCATTATTATTAATTTCATTCCCATTGAGAACTACTAATAATGCGTAAAAAATTAAAAAGTTCAAATTCTCACTCATGCGTTTTCTAATCATAACCAGCGAGATGGGAGAGAGCATATAAGGACTTCAGTGCGACCTTTTCGTTTTTTCGATATCGACGACGTTACTGGAATTTCTTGCGAATTACTTAGACAACTTCCGTACTGCCTGTAGTGTTGAATGTTGATTGTTTTAAGTAGAGGAAAAACAATTAAATTAATTAAACTTTACTTTTAAGTTAAGACACTCAATGTTAAATCTAAAATTCAAAAAAATAAAAATAATAAAAGTAATTGGATATATTTAAAACAATTCACTGTTGAAAATATTACAAATAAATTCTACTCGATTAAACATTTACGTATACAAAACAATATATAGTCTCTTTTCAGCACACAGTATTACACTTATATTTATTTACTATAGCCAACATAATATCATTGATTATAATATATTTTTTTTTTATATGCATAAATTATTTATATTAATTTTTTTATTTATTATTTATTGGAGGAAAATGGACAGTGGAGGAAAACGGTATCTCGTTTTTGTAGGAAAATTGCTACGGCCTATTTCAGGATATTGATTAATAACTAATTTAATTTATTGAGAATCTTATTATTAAGTTCACGCGCAAATCGGTTAGGTTTTTACCACCGCCTGGGAAATTGAACAACCAAGTATGTAAACAACTCGTAGAAAATGTATTACAGTATTACCACAGAATAATAGTGTTACCTATGTTTTAATATGAGTAAAATAGTAACAGATTAAGAAGATTAAATTATAAAATTCCGGATTATTCAATTTGATTCTAAATTGTATATTATGTAGGTACTATTATAGTATTATTCATATTATATAACTTAAGTTAATAATATACCTAAGTACCTAACAATTATAGTTTTTGTTTTTTTTGATTCAATATGTGTTTATACGAGAAAAGTTCGTATTGCTGATATGATATCGGATACACATTTTACATAGTACAAATATGTGTACAAAAAAAATGTAGTACGATGTAATTACATACTACACAATATAATACATTACGTCTTAGTTACTCTTGGTTATTGTTCTATCTGCTATCATATGGTCCCGTTCCTTCTTAAACATAAAATGCCATTGGAAATTGTTTGGAATAAATGTTTAGGTTTTCTTTGTTATCGCTGTAATATGTATATGGTATACCCCGTTTTCCCTATACTTCCTACGCTCCTATTTTAGTCTTTAAATATCCTACTTCTCGATTCTCTTGAACTACGTAGAATACAATTTTAACTGTTCTTTTTATATAATGTTGTTCATAATGATATTGGTTGTCCTGAGTTCCTCAGTCACTTGTCCTTTATGATCCCTCAACGTTTCCCAGGATCTCATTTTTTTAGTGAATAACCAAATGCGTGTCCACTCGTATCCATCCTTAAAAATAAGTTTCACTAGTAGAAAGGCTTCCTATTTGATTAACTCAGTGACCTGTCCAGTTACTCCCCTAACAATTTAATTCATATACCCATGAATCATGACAGAAATAAAAATTTCTACACGGAATTAAAATTGCCACACGCCGAACCACAGCACTTTCAAATTTATGATAAAAAGTAGTATCTAGTGTGTACCTAATACCTAACTTTTAACTAATAAATATATTTCACTTTTATCGTTTATCAGAATGATAAATAATCGGACTTGACTGTGTGTTCATTTGGACACAAAAAACATCCTTAAAAAATTACCTGCTAGATCTCAGGTTACATTTTGTATTCTCGGACTTAACCCATATGGAACGAACTATGTGACGAATTGTCCGATTTACCGTATTGCAATACTCACTAATAAATATAACATAAACATATTTTTTTCATTCATTACTCAGCTTTAAGCAACATTTAAATTGTATTCTTCTAACTAGGTATATTGATACTAATCAACATTAATTAGTATATACACTTATGCATGAAATTATCTTTATATTGTATTACACAGTACACTTTATCATTTTTGTAATGTTTAATTCTCAACTTATTACCTACTTCATGTTTTGTTTTGTTCACTATGCTTTTTTGACCAATCAACATTTGCATCATTGTAAGTTCTTTTTGTATAATATGTAACTGGGTTGTTTAAACCGTTTGATTAAAAATAAATAAATACATACATACATATATATCAGGGGCGGCTTTAAGGGGTTAGGGGTCGCATACCTCTCCCAAGCCCGTATTTCTAAGAAATTGCTTATTGTTAAAAACAAAATTACAAAAAAAAACATATTATAATATCGAAAGTTTTCTGAAAATTATGACTTAGCCCCCCCCCTCCCCCTCAGCCATGTCTCTGGAATCACCTCTGATATATATAAATAGATAAGCAAGTACTCATTTCTAATATAATGTTAGTGAAACATATGAGTGTACCGTAAGATATATATTGCCACTTTATCGCACTAAAAATATATTTTTAAAATATCCGTCGTGTCTTATATTTAATCCTTAGATTATATACAATGGATGGAGCTACTTTAATCATTTGCTGTGTCCAACATAACCCCCCACTTATTAGTTATTTTATAGTGATTTTTGGCAAAACGCATGCGTAATAACTCGTACCTTGAAATTAAATGGGTAGTTGGGAGGTTATGTTGGACACAGCTCGGTATACCAGAAATACACACATAGCTCCATCCATTGTATATGATCTAAGTTTAAATCCATACGAAATTTGTGACTCCTTCGCGAATGGTTATTTGATTAATATTATGTCACAAAACGGTAAATTAACAACATAATACATTTTTTTTTCAGATTATAATTTTTAAAAATTGTCAATATATTTGTGACGACTTGAGGTTTCCTCCACACATTTGGGCATTACATTCTGAAACGATAGCAGTAGCACAAACAAAAAATTCCGTCAAATCTTTTCATTCACATTTCAAAGATAACTTCAATACCTACGGCTACGTCACATATATTCACATTCAAAAAACCACAACTTATTTAATTTTTCATCGGAAGTAGGTATAATAAAATATTTACATTAAGATTAGAAGCGTATAGGCATACAGAAAACCAGGAAACAGACTTAATAGTCTGTTAGAATTCTATTAAATGAAATAAAGAGAAAGAGAAATAACCAGATTTAATTTTGTACAATTTGTAGGTCATTACTTTAATTATTTATTATTTAAATTATTAGTTATTAATTATTATTAACTGATTCTATACGATTTTATATATTGTGTTTATATTTAATTTAATATTATCGTGGCTTTAGTGAATTAATGAATATGAAAATTACATTAATTTGAATATTAAATTATATAATTTGTACATTTAGTCTTAAGCCAATCAAATTTCCAACATGACGTTTATTTATACTTACAAATGAATAAGTCAATACAAGCATTGTTTATTTTAAATTTACTGGTGAAGTAACAACCAAAAATAATTGATGCTATTGTATATTTATAAATTATAATTGTATTACTAATTTAGGCAATATACTAAATGGCAAATTATATTTAAACTTGATAATATTTTCAAAATAATGGTCATGACTTCATGCTTTTAGCTTTTTTATATTATATCCAAGGTAGTTATAACTTATAATACGGCATGGTAATACAACTTCACAATCGAAATTTCAATTGTTGTTTATAATCGTCGCCGTAACAAATTCATACTGCCAGTATATAGTGGAACCAAATATATTAAAGGAATATAAAGCACGATACTTAAATCTTGTTATTTTATAGTATATTTTTTATTAATTTGTAAAATCGGGATAATAAGTACATATTATTTAATATTAATTATATCTTAATTATTTATAGACAATAATAGTTTATTTTATACTAATTAGGTACTACACTGTAATATCGGTATTTATTTATTAATTATTATATTTAACAGTCGAGACCGATTACATTAAGTAGGTAATGCCATATGGAAATATATAAAATAACTATATACCTATATATACATAGAGTACGTGATTTTGTGTAAGGTTCCATTTACCTTTAAGTGATCAAATTACTAAGGTATACATTAAAATAATCAACAGAATTAGTAAAAATTCTATCAATGTTAAAATCGTTTACAAGTTGCAATTAGTCTAATCAGTGGTGGTTTAAGGAGGGGTGGGGGTAAGGATTATGCCCATCATATTCCAAAAAATAAATAAAAAGAACAGGGGAATGGTAGGTACCCACTATACAATTTAATTTAATACCTATACCTAATATACGGTTTTGTTTTTAGGGTACCTAAAATCAATAATAATTTATAATAAATGTAATATATTACAGCGGTTCTTATAATAACATGAGATGTTTTGTAAAAAAAAGGCATTAAAAAAAAAATTTGGTAAGGGGGTCTACGATTTCTAAAAATCTTTCATCAGGAGTTCGTGATCTACAAAAGGTAAAGAACCACTGTTATATTATATTAAATAATAATATGCTCGATATCGTTTAATTGTAAGTTCTCGTTTTATAGTCGTTATCTTATATTTTCGTGTTCCAAGTACGCTAGACGTTAGTAGGTAGAACAATAGCAAATAGAGGGGGGATGGGTGGGGGCTTTAGCCCCCCTTAGAGTTTCTATAGCCCCTCCAAAACTAATGATTTCACAACTATAATTTAAAAGCATCATAAGACTTAAAATATAGACCTGAGCTTCAACCCCCCCTCCAAATGTCAAACACTATTTACACCACTGTATACGTGGTTTTCAAACAGGGACTTTCGGGTTTTCTATTTATAATTCAATTTGGTTCATTTCTTATTGTTAATATTATGTTTGACGACTGTCGTGTTTAGATTTCAGAGTAATTTATTGTTTCAATGCTTGTAGCTGTGAATCAGAAATCATAGAATGATCCTTTTCAACACTACGACCGCGATGGCTGAAAATATGATTGACTACACTCAAGGCCGTAACTAAAAAAAATTTCGGGTGATCCAACATTTTTTTAATATAGGACTTATGAGGAACGCATGAGTTAACTTTTTGACCGAAAAATAATTGTTTATCATTATAAAATCAATACAAGCTCAGAATATAAAATTAAACATTTAATACATTTCTAACTACAAAATAATTTACGAATGTTTGTGATTTTGACGGATTTATAAAAACAAGTAGGTAGGTAGGTAAGTACCTATTATTATTATGTATATTTAATATTTTTATAATTTCTGTGAAAAAAATTTATGAAAAATCTTGTCTTCGATTATCATGCTTTTTGACTTAGTTTGTTTCGTTTATGTATGATATATCCATAGACGCAAATTGACAAAACTTTTGGGGGGACTCAAGCTATATGCCATATTATTGCTTAGTACCACAGAATATAAAAATTAGTACTAATTACTAGATTTTGAACTGGGGGGACTAAGTCCCTTTGCATTTTTAACATGTAGGTACCTATAATTGAGCAATTCATTTGTTGAAGCTAAAATACAATTATATTTGATTGTTTTTATTCATAATAATAGACAATAATGGTAGTAGTAGGTAAACACGATTGTCCTTGAATGTTATTGGTCGAGTTTTGTGTTCCTTATAGTATGGTGCCTATGGTTGTTTGAATCAAATATATACCAATTTATAATCGTTTGAGCTACACGCAATACTTGTAGTTGTCATACTCCAACAAGTCAGTTTAAATTGTTTGATTTCGCCGTTATATTTTTCGTTTTTTTTTCTAAATAGGTAAGTACGACTAAATTTTAAATTTAAATCAAAAACACATTTTATTGTTATGCGTTTTACTTTAAAAATCCCATTGATATGAAATCATTCTATACGGAAAACAATTCTGAGCGAAAACTGTCCATCAGTATATTACTAAGTACGTTTTATGATATTACTAATAGGTAGATAGGAAAACTGTATAGTTAAAGACTTGAAATGTGAAAGTGTTGGAACATGAAGTACAATGGAGAGAAGCAGTGGAATACACAAGCAGATGGAGGAATTATGTTTGTAGTGCTGGTCTTGAGGGTTACCCCCTACCCCCTTTCACCAAGATGATATTATTGGTATTAAAATAATTAATTTTTTCATTAGTAAATAAATAGTAATACAGTAGGTTGAATTAATTCTTGAAGAAAACATTGCATATTTTAAAAGGTTATTGTGTGTGTGAAATATAATATATTTTAAAAGTTTAAAGTACCCACTATACCCACAAATTATATTTTTAAATTACAATGTAATTCAAATATCTAATTTCGTCCAAATTTGAACTCCAAATATCTATAAAAAAAATTGTGTTTATTTATTGATTAGATTTAATGGTTTAAGTATAAACTATACTTATAAGAAACCTGATTTTAAAATTTTAAATGTTCAATATTTAGCTATAAAAATTAAACATTTTATACGTATTTAATTTAAAAAAACGTTTTGAGAAGGTGGACGATTTTCCAATTTTCCCCTCCTATTTGGCAATGTCGTTTTCTTTTTTTGATTCCCCTGCTTTCAGAAATCATGTCTATGCCACTGACATTATAAGAAGGTGAATTAAACAAAAACATATAACATAAAACTAAAGAGATAATATCTAAAGGTTCTAAAATAATTTATTTTTAAATCTATAAAGAATTGAAAATTTAATACAAGTTCAAATGTAGACAACATTTATTAAATTTAAAACTTAAAAAGGTGAGTAAGTGGATGTCAAAGTAGGTTACAAGTGGGTCACTGTAATAGATGGTGTTAAATTTGAATTCAATGATATAATATCATTGTATAAGAAAAACGATTCTGAGCGAAAACGGTCAGTCAGCCTATGATATTACTAAGTATATTTGATGAATGATTACTACATTTGATATTACCTCGATTTCTCATGTAACGATTTACTTATTTTATTCTAATCAAAAAACGTATGACTGTAGTTACTTGAAAATTGCACTGAATGTTTATATTAGCATTTTCTATACACGATAAAATTTTGATTTGTTTTGAGGTGTTTGCAGACATAGACAGTTTTAAATTTTTTTAGTTTTTTTTCCATAAATATCAATAAAATTGTATTTTTGGGTAAAAAGCATGAACATTTAATGCAAGGCTCCTGATATATCGTTCTAATAGCAGTTGAAAATATTAAAAATACATAGACACTATTTTTTTTTATAAGCATTTTAAGTTCAAAGTTTGACAACATTTATCAAATTTAAAAATTAATAATTATTCTGTAGTTAAAAATTTATAAAATGTTCAACTTCTATAGCTAAGGATTGAAAATTGAAAACAAGGTTCCACTTAATAGGTTATATATAAATTACTTTATTCACAATAATATCATCAAATATACTTGGTAATATCATAGGCTGACTGACCGTTTTCGCTCAGAATCGTTTTTCTTATACAATGATATTATATTATTGAATTCAAATTTAACACCATCCATTACAGTGACCCACTTGTAACCTACTGTACAGCAGAACGACATCCACTTACCCATATTTTTTTATAGTTAACAGTAGACATTTTAATAGATGATTTCCAACAAGTTTTTCTACCTTTATGAAAAATAAGAGTTAACAGTAGCGGTAATTTTTTTGGGCGTTTGATTATTTGATTTGTTTTATATTTAGATGTTTTTAATAATTCAATTTGATTATTCATGCATGTACTTACCTATGCTATGATGACACATCACTTCCGCTCAAAATCGGTTTTCGTACTTATGCAATAATTTATCATTGAATTCAAATCTAACACATCCATTACAATGACATACTTGACAACTATTGTACAGCATAGCGGTACATACAGACCACTTGTCCACCTTTTTTTATAGCTAAGGATTGAAAACTTTAGTAACAACCTGGCTACCTAGTTAATACTTTTACCATAAAATCTAAAAAAAAATAAACAGTTTTTTTATAGATATTTTAAGTTCAAATTTGGACGACATTAAAGGTATAAACTATGAATAACAATCTCATACTTATTTGGTTGTAATTTAAAAATATTCACGAGTAGGTACTTGAAGCTTTAAGGTTTTAAAATATATTATTATATTTTATACGCACAATTACGTCATCTTAAAATATAATATTTTAGCACAAATTAATTCAACATACAGTATGACAAATAGTAAAATAAATGAATTTTATATCAATAATTTATATATATATATATATAGGTTATAATATGTCATAGCTATTATGCCACAATAAAGTATAGGTTGACAGACCATCTTCAGAATTGTATTTCGTATACAATGATTTAATATTATTGAATTAAAATTTAACACATCCATTACGGTGTACCATTCGACACCTACTGTACAGCAGAGCAGCACCTACTCACTTGCGCACCTTTTTTAAGTTTAACATTTGGCTATCTAATGACTGATGTATAATATATATTATGTATAGTATATACAAAATTATTAAATCAATTTGTATATTATAATATGCAGGTACCTATTACTGCTTATAGTGCTTATACGACATAATATAAAACATTATACTTTTTTACCAATACACATTTGGTAGTTTTTGTGTAGTGGTGGTGGGGTGTGGGGGGAAGGCTCATTCAAATGGAGCTCATTCGACGTACGCGAAACGATCCCGTCTCTTTTGAAAGGGAGTACACCTATATTATATTATTATATTTAATTTTACACTGTTTACTTATGTCGTTGAAAATTTAACTATGCTAATAATATTGTTTTTGATAAACAGTAGACATTTTCGCATGTCAATCAGGAAATTAACAATTAAGTGAACGTTACAACATGCGATAGAGCACTTTTCCATTCATTAAATTCAAATAACGATGCACGGATATCATATAATTTTATATTTATCCTTCATTGGATCGAATTCCGGTAAATTGAAAAATTGAAAAATAATAACAAATCTAATATGCCATCAGTATGCAACAGGCACAACATTGAAACATTCACAAAAGTTTAAGGTTGAACCACTACTAATTTTACCTGCTATACGAACGAATTGCTGATACGATTATCTCTATAATTATTTAACTAACCAATTATAATATTAATTGTTATTTTCGTCTAATATATATACAGTAACAACTTATAGCCTAATAACAAAATAGTACAGTTATTGGATTTTAATTTTTGTTGAAATAAATAAGAAATAAACTATAATAGTTAACCCATAGCAATATTTAGTACCTATTATGTTATATATAATATGTATAGTATACAGGATGATCCATTTAAGTGTCTTCACTCATTATATTTCAAAAAGTTTTAACTTTATTGAAAATATTTTTTTATATAATTAACTAGCCGAGTATCCCGGGTTCGCCCGTGTGTGGTTTTTATTTTTGTGGTAAATCCTATACCCATACGCTATATAGATGTATCTCACCCTCGGTTTGAGTGTACCTATCTCAGTTTTAGTGTACGGCAGTATACCTCAGTTCACGGACAAATTGGCGTCAGTGTAACTAGTTTTTTGAAATAATTTTACCTAAATGGGCAACCGCGAGTCGTGGATTGGATTTACCTCTTTGTATATTTTTGAACTACTTCCTCTTTATACTTTTCTGACATCTCTAAAACAATTTCTAAGATTTTTGTTCAATTTCATTGAATAGTTTTTTAGCATATAAGCTACATACAAACATTTGGTTCAAAGAATAAAGATATAATTTCTTTATTCGAGGCCATACGTAATAAGCGCGACAATTTGATATAAACAATTTGCATATAAACTTTAAATGCTTATAAGTTATACCTAATAATACACTACTTGTCCGTAATTTGATCTTTAAAGATTTAAATCCTCAGAATAATATTCTGCTTCAAACTATGAAAGTAACTAAAAATGTATGGTGTCATTAGAAAAATTAAAAATTATAACGATAAAAAATATTAAAAAATACATTTTTTCAGAAATTATGTTTTTAAATGACATTAAATTATATAAAAAGAATATTTTCAAAAAAGTTAAAACTTTTTTAATATGAGTGTAGACACTTAAATGGATCACCTATATTTAATAGAAACTAAGATAAGAATTTTGAGAGAAAATCTTTTAGTAATATTATATTTAAAATCTTTTATTAATAAATAAATCAAAACTAAATTTGCAAACTATGTGATTAGAAAAATGTATAATTGATCTGTGTACGCTTTATTAGAACAGAATTTCCACTTAATAAATGTATTACTATCAAAATCCACATTCTACAACATGGAAGTCGGTAATAACCAAAATCATCAAACATTTAAGCAATGCAAGTGATGATAGTCTATGAACGTGTTTTACAATTAATTTTAAGCTTAAATTAGGAAAGAAAATGTGTTATTACTTAGTTTAGTTGCAATTTAGAATTTAAAAATAATATCGGTGGAGCTTACTTTTATTTTACAAGTCAAAAGTTAGTGCCTACTGCTAATAGAATTTTTATATTTTTCACAGGTAATAAATTCGTACCGGTGGAAATTACATAATACATAAAAGATACAATTGTCAATTGGTGGAATTTACAATCACCCTATCCTACATAACTACATTGATTGTTATCGTCACTTGTAACTATTGTCAATATTACCTACGTTATACCAATACATCGGCTTCATCCCATAGGTAATTGGCTATAAGTTGGAGCTAGTGATGTTCGAATAGTTTGTGTATATATTGTTTTACTTACAGTACATACCTATATTACTATTATAGGCTACAATTTATTTTAATTTCAAATTTTTATTAATAGTAAACTTATATCGGTTATTATTTACCCAGTATTATTTTTATTGTATGAGGAAAAAACTGTAAATTTACTTAAAATTATATTAGGTAGGTACTATATTATGTTCAACCATTTTAATGTTCAATCATCAAAAAATCATTTTTTGCTCTATTAAAAATCACAGTGTGGTCAGCTACACTAATAGGTGTGAGAGGGTGTGGACAGTCATGACATTTTTTAGGGATTACAAATTAAATAAAAATAAAAAATATACACTAATAGCAAAGTGTATGGTGTATATACTTGGTGACTGTTGTTCCCCATAAAATCAGATTTTGAATAACTTTATTGTGGACGAAAAAAGGTGGTGAGCATACTTGGTGAATCACCCTGTATATGATATTATGTAATATGTTTAATATTTATATTACACATTTATACGCAATGTATAAAGGAGAGAAACAATACTGTTTTTTATGATACTGGTTTAGAACTATAAACAACATTATGGCTCCAAGAATTAGTAGTTGGCCCGAATGGAATAATTTATCAAGTACGGACCGCAATATAAAATCAGCGGACAGTTGGATCGAGGCTCGCCAAAAGGAAGAAGGCGCTGACGGGTTGTGGAGAATTTATGATGGACTGTATGATCTTAAACAATGGATACACAAGCACCCTGGAGGATCGCAATGGCTAGAAATTACAAAAGTATGTACCTACTCCGTAGAAATATGTATAGTGGTACACATACAAAGTATTATCATATTATCAAACGTGCAATTTTTTTTTAACCGGAATATTAATTTATCTGTTTAACGACGCTGTAGGTACCTATTAAACATTAATGTAGGCATATGGCTTGTAACGGGACATGTCGGGTATACCTATACTATAATACTTCTTCCCACATTTTAAATTTACCTTTGACCAGCCATATTGTTATGCATACCATTTTTAATCATTACTGATCACCATTCTGAGTGACGGAAACTATTATGTTTTATTCCGAAATGATATTATATGTATTTAACATAATATAATACGGAAGAAAAAAAACGTAATTTGGTCTGTTAATTCATTAATTTGACATTTGTCATCGAATAATTGTAAATATTGATATAAAAATGTCAACATTTAATCATTAATCGTATAAATATATTTGTATAATTTATATTTGTATTGTGTTATTATTTAGGGTACGGATATTACAGAATTATTTGAAACGTATCATTTTAATCAGAAAGCCGCAAGAGAAGTGATGTGTACATTTTACGTGTGTCGGGCGAAGACACCGAGGAAATCGCCTTTCACGTTCAAACCCGACGGATTTTACAGTGTGTTGAAGTCTAGAGTTAAAAAGAAGTTATCCGAAATTAACCGTCGTGAAGTTTCCGTCAAATCTATACTGGTCATCGATACTTGGTTCTTCGCGACACTCATCCTCTGCGCGGCAGTCGCACAAACACAAAGCGCAGTTTTGGCCTTATTTGCGGGTATCAGTTTGGGGCTTGGAACCGTTGCAAGTCATAATTTCACTCACCTCAAGGACAATTGGAGGATGTATTACATGCAACTGAGCTTGTTCTCAGTGCGGTAGGTCCTATAATATGTTCAGTATATATAGTACAGCTTCATATTGATAGTCCGTCGTGAAGGTACAACAGTTTAATAGTTATAATATTTTTACCGTTATTTCATAATAATATAGAGAATGGAGAATATCACATGTAATCAGTCACCACGTTTACACCAACACAGTACAAGACTTAGAGATGACATTGTTGCATCCGTTTATTCATTGGTTTCCGACCGATGACAAACCGCCTTTAGTTCGTTATACACCTTATCTTACTCTCATCGTTTACCCTTTCATTGCACCGGGACAATTCGTCATCAGGTAAGTTTACGTAATCATTAGTAACGATCGGAACTACGGACTATTATAGGGAGCGTTATTTAACTATACCTACACAATACAAAATATGTTTTAAAATAATATCCTAATATATACCTATGTAAGTGTGTTATTTTTTTTTTTTTGGTTGAGGCTTCGACAACTGAGGTCATTAGTTTGTGGAACTGTGGGGGAGGGTACTGAAAGGTTTGAACACGTGTGTGTTTGTTTTAGCAGAATTTTTAAGTGGGCACCGTAGATTGTATCTACCATGTCCTGGTGGGGAATGGCGGCCTCTCTCTCCGGACACCAAGACTGCTCGAAGAAAAATGCCGTCCGTGGCCGAGTTCGAACCGGCGACTATGCAAGTGTATTACAATGTATAACTATTGTGTTTCAGAACGTTCAAACGCATGAATGATAAAGCTGACCTTTTAATGTTTGTCATTCCGGTCATATTGATGATTTGTGGCCGCATGACCATTGGTTTAGTACTATACATGTGGCTTATCATGGTAATGTCGAGTAGCTCTGTGTTTTTATTCCTCGGATTCAGTGTTTCTCATCATTTACCCAATAACTTCCATGACGGAGACCGCATCAAGTAATAAAATCAGATATTCAATATTGTAAAATATATTATTATTTATTAGTTGAATAATTATCAGAGTAGGTATCTTCTGTTCATACTGAACGTAGTGAGAAATTGTAGTACAAGACTAACTTTATCTGATTATGATATTTAATAAGAATAATAACCTTAATATTAATTACTAGGTGTAATTTTATATAGCAATTAATAATTCAATCACAGTATTCAAAATAAATGGTTACATTTTTGCTGTGCAAATAGTACATACCACTATGGTATAATAATGGCCAATGTGTGCTGCGTTAGAGACAAGGTAGGTCACTCAAATAATTAATTGCCTGATAAAATGTTTCGCCACGCCACTGCAGATGGGGATCTTAGCGATAACAGTATCAGAATTTCAATATAACGCTTAATTTTTTAAATATTAAAAATCTTGAAAGTGATATTTTTAATTACTCATAAGTCATAGGTAACATATTAAATAATATGATAAAACGGAAAACCTATAAAATAATTCTTAAAATTGAACATTCTTTCAAATTAAATAAACTTACTGTTTTGTGTTTTGTGCTTCTTTAAGATATAAATGTATATATCTCTGACATTTTGGTAGGTATATACTTTATAAAAATTTTGCACTTGAAAAATTTAAAAGTATGATCTAAAATGTTAAAACAAATAGTTTGTAAACGTGTACCTATCACTTTCACGGCTTTACGTGTATGGTATATCCAATTATCCAAATCTTTGTGTTTTATTTAAAGTTTTTGGAACATTGTTATCTATACATGCTGCAACTTCCTTTTTAAAAAAGTTAATCTGCAATACACAGAAAAAATAAAAACAAGATAATATTGTACATTGAAAATAAATGAAATTATTTAAAATAAATTTAAAAAAAAAACAGAAACAACAGTGTTAATTTTAATATACAGAAAACATTTTTATTAAAATAAAAATGCACTAACATGTGTTATTTTACATACATTTTTTATACATAATGAATTTTTCAAAATATTTAGATTAATTCTAAATTTTTATTAAATAGGGAGGTCGGAGGTATTGAGTGCTAAAGGTAGCTTACTTATGCTAGTTATGCATTTATTGATAACATCATCGAATTTTTATTGACTATAATATTATGCCATATGTATTTGGATACATTTGTTTCTAAAACCTTATCATTTTCATAATGATAATAATAAATGTATTACCTATGTATGGGTAATTGTTTATATTAAGATTAATGCGAAGGTGTAAAAAATTTAAGTAGTACGAAAGGAGGGGGTGTCGGGGGCAGAGCCCCCCACTGATCACTTTGGTCGACATAAATCTAGCGCCCCCATAAATTTAACCCAAATTGAGCCTATGTAATATTAATACTGTAGGCCTATATGGAAGGCATATATAGTACAGTGACGATGTGATATCCTTGGTTTTTTATCATTAATATTATAATAAAAAAGGTGGGTAAGTGGATGTCGCTCTGCTGTACAGTAGGTTACAAGTGGGTACTGTAATGGATGGTGTTAAATTTGAATTCAATAATATAATATCATTGTATAAGAAAAACGATTCTGAGCGAAAACGGTCAGTCAGACTATGATGTTACTAAGTATATTTGATGATATTATTGTGCATAAAGTAATTTTTATATAACCTATTTACGTGGGGCCTTGTTTTCAATTTTCAATCCTTAGCTATAAAAGTTGAACATTTTATAGATTTTTAACTACAAAATAATTATTAAATTATAAATTTTATAAATTTTGTCGAAATTTAAACTTTAAATGCTTATAAAAAAAATTGTGCCTATGTATTTTTAATATTTTTCAACTGCTATTGTAAAAATATATCAGGAGCCTTGTATTAAATTTTCACGCTTTATTTCCCAACAAATAAAATTTTATTGATATTTATAGAAAAAAAAACTAAAAAAATTGAAAACTGGCAATGTCTGTAAATAGCTCAAAAAGAGTCAAATTATTTTCAAAATTTTATCGTGTATAGAAAATGCTAATATAAACATTCAGTGAAATTTTCAAGTATCTACAGTCATTCGTTTTTTAATTACAATAAAATAAGAAAATCGTTACATAAGAAATCGAGTGAATATCAAATGTTGTAAAAATATGAATTTCAAACGCTCATAAAAATTTAATTTGATTTGCTTGTAGACATTTTTTTTTTGATAAAGGTAGACAAACTTATGGGTTATCTTGTATTACATTTTCAAATCTTAGATTTAAAAAGAAAAATTTTTATGAATTCTCAACTCAAAATAATTTGCTAATTTTCGTGATTTTTCCGTATTTTGTCAAGATTTGAACTTTAAATGCTTATAAATAAAAACTGTGACTAAGGATTTTTAATTTTTTTTATCTGTCTTTGAAACAATAACCTAGGAGCCTTCTATTAAATTTTCAAGCTTTTTTACTCAACAGATAAAATTGTATTGATATTTAAAGAAAAAAAAACTAAAAAAATTGAAAACTGGCAATGTCCATCCATTGA
Organism: Sitobion miscanthi; assembly: GCA_008086715.1. Classification (NCBI taxonomy): domain Eukaryota; kingdom Metazoa; phylum Arthropoda; class Insecta; order Hemiptera; family Aphididae; genus Sitobion; species Sitobion miscanthi. The sequence goes on from CM017797.1 coordinate 100,327,536, forward strand.
GCAAACAGCTCAAAAAGAGTCAAATTATTTTCAAAATTTTATCGTGTATAGAAAATGAAAATATAAACAACCAGTGAAAATGTCATGTATCTACGGTCATTTGTTTTAATGTTACAACAAAAACCAAATTCAATTTTGTGAAAAATCGATTTTGCGTAAAAAGTCCCGTTTTTCCTTAATTTTTCTTTTGTTTTTCTTGGAGCTTTTGAAAATTACTGGGAATTTTAAATTTTGACCTCCCAATGCACCAACGATATTCACTTTCCAATCGAATAAGATACTGAAGTTTAAAATCGAAGCATTATTTCGGCTACTTATCGTGTACACAGACACAAAAAAAAATAAAAAAAAATTTTTAAAAAAATATAAAAATACACATTATTGTAAAATCAATACATTCATCGTTCCACTCAGAATCTAAAACGGTACCTAGTTTTGAGTTTAAAACGATAAAATTATTTACTAATGTATAATATTATTATTATGGCTTTGTTTAGTGGTAAAGACATCGATTGGGGAATTCATCAGATGGACACCAGCGAGGAACGGAACGAAATAACTGATAATATATTTGTATCTTTGGTAACGTTTAGTGACCATACGTTGCATCATTTATTTCCGTCTTTAGACCACAGTTTAATACCGTTCTTGCAAGACACCTACATAAACACATGTGCAGAATTCGGCTTGGATAGAACATCAAAACCCTTCTCGTCCATTGTACGCGGACAGTTTAAGCAATTAGTTCGCCTGAATCCAAACGATCCGAAGAGAAAACATTGTTTGAAAAACTGACCTAAACATACAAAATATTGTCTTTTTGTTTTGTATTTTTCAAGCTTATATTATTATAAATGCTATTTTGATTTTTTTATAAGCGCTAGTAATAATCAGGTGCGAATTGTAATCATTTTTACCAGTCGATAGTCGTTTACAGGGAATTATATCACAATATCACATCGTGCACGGCTTCTAGTTGGTATGTCGGCTTCTAATGGTATTAATGGTAATACGCATCAGTGGCGTGCGGTGATATTTTATGTTGGGTAAGCGCTAAAATAAATTTCAAGTTAAAACAAAAAAAGGTATTTTATTGATAAAAAATAAAAATAAAAATCTAAAATTTATTTATAGATAAAATCCATTCGTCTTTCTTGTTTTAAAATTCGTTAATAACTTTATCATAAAATTTTGGATGATTTTTTTCTTTGTGCAGGAGTTCCTTTTCGATTGAAATTAATGATAATGAACTAAGTCTTTCTTGCCCTTGTGTAAATCTTTGATACGATTTAATAAGTATATTGATAACAAAATAAACCGATATGCATCGTAAGAATATTGGAATTCCGTTTTTAAAATATCGATAAGCGCTCGGCATAGCGCTTCAACCATCACGTAAAAACGCGTATATCCCCTCCTACCATAACTAGTCATTCCTTTAAATAACGATATGGGAAAGGCAATCTAAAATACTAGCGCTTCTGTAGAGAAATTGCCTATACGAAAAAAAATTTAATTTCTTTCAAAATTTTATACATTTTTTTTAAATTGAACACAAAAATAAGAATTAATAAATATTGTAATTTTATGTAAACAAATTGTCATTTAACATTAGAAATATTAATCTTTTATTTTTTCCTTTTTGGCTGGACATGCGCCGCTTACCTAGCTTGCCCTGACCGCACGCCACTGATACGCATATTTCATATCTAGGTGTATGGCTAAATACAAAGTTTAGACTTTTTTTGTCAGAATAAACCTAATTTATTAACTTTATAGAGTACCTATACTAGAATAATCCGAATAAGGATATTGTCATAATAATTATTGTATAGCCGTAAAGGTACACCTAACCTAAATATTGTATTACAAAATATTTGTATAATAAATAATACATTTTACAATAATTGTATATCACAATCTGGTATCATAAAAATATCTTAGCTGTATCAATTATCAACCACGGGCGGTATGTCATTAAAAGTGAAAAGTCATTGATTAATTAATAATTTAACGATTTTATACTTATTATACGACCTGATATTATTACAGAAATACATGTTACATTGATACGTGTTGTTAATTGGAGACAATTAAACGTACAAATGTAATAATGTTTTAAAGTTAAAGCTAAGTGTTAATGTTTTTTTTTTTATAGTTTTTTTATTAGGCAATCTGTTACAAAAGTCGAACAATTAGCTTAATTTATAGTTTTTTTTTTAGTACACACAGGAAACACTGGGTGAAGAGACCTCCCGGTGGAGGTACTTTGTCGAATGTTAATGTTTACGGTTTATAATTTTATTATTATTTTTATGTGCTTTTCTTTATATTTTTAATCCTTATATTTTATTTAATATATATATAATTTTAAACAATTTATATAAGTTTAATCAGTTTTAATTTTAAAATCCCCGCACCCCTCCCCTACAGACTTTTAGTTGAAATTTGGTGTCTAAGAAAACATTTTTCAATTAAACTGAATACATCGGTAATTTATTATTTAGATAGAATTTGAAATTTTTCGGTTTCTAACTTATATTCTTTATCTTACTGTCTAATGTCTACCTGCAGTCTATCAGAAACGTTCAGAATTCGAATTAAAAGTTTTCCAATTAGAAACATAAACAATGTTATCACTTACCACTGGTTTAAAACTAATACGTTCTATAAAATTTGGACATGGAATTTGATTGGTATTAACCATTAGGTTTGTAATTTATGTGATTTAATCACGAACAAATTTGACATCCAAATATCCTATGGTAACAATTGTATAATAATAATTCTTACCTAATATATATAGTAATTATGCATATTTTTTAGTTATTTTAACTTGCAGGCCTGTCGTTAGATATTTTCCGCCCTAAAGCAAACATTTTAATGCCGCTCTCTCCTGCCGATATTTCTTTAATTTTTCCGCCTTCAATTTCTTTAACATTGAATGCCGAAACGCATGACAAGCTTGTGCCCTAGCGGTAGGCCCATAGCCGGACATTTGGTTGAATTTTTAGGGGGGTTATAAGTGTAAAATTTCGATTTTTTTTGGGGGGGGGATTAAAATATTTAGGGTGGCTAAGCCCCCCTAGGCCCCTGCGATTGTGCACAGGCGAAACTACCGGTCAGGACAGTCAGGCCATGACCTGACCTAATATTCCCGACTTAATAGAATTTAAAATCAAAATTAAGAACTTACTTTGTAAATGGAATTTTTCTTAATATTCATCATTTGGCCTGTCCCGATAAAATGTTCTATTATTACAGTTTCGCTTATGATATTGTGTATAATTTTTCATCCACTAGCAGCTTAAGTGTTTAACACTTTCGTCTAAAAATAAATTGGCTTATTTGGTGCAGTGGGAGCCGTATATATACATTATACATGTATATTAATATATATTAATAACAAGAATAATAAACACATCCAACTTTCTGAAGATGACGGCGCCAATTCCTTTTTCTTTTCCTCGTAAATATATACTATTAGTACACTTATATTAAAATTATTGTGCCGTGCACGTTTTGATTGCCCGAAAAATGTGATTCAAACTTTCAGTTTTTTTAAATCGTAATTGCGTTGTTCAAGAAAAAAAAACCCTAATATTGTTGTTTAATAATAATTAATAATAAATCAATCAATCGAATAATCGTTTACGGGTATACCTACCCAGGTACCTACCAAGTACAATATGAGCGCACAAAATAGTGATAACGACCGTTATAAAAAGGAATATTCGAGAATAAGGAAACTGACGAGTAGATATGACATACGGACTCAATCAGTACTGCCAATAATACTATTTATTATTTCAATAACTTATAATGAGAAGTAATAAGAACACTTACAACAACGTTTTATTTCAGAATGAATTTGGTTTGTCGGAAGATCAAGTCGCGGGTAAAGTTTTTTGTATACCTATTTATTATTTAGTTTATAAACATCTGTGGTCACTAATGTACTATTTTGAAGTGCCCACAATTACCCAATTAGGTACAATATTCAGTATATTATTATACATTATACCCATTATACCATTGTAGGTACACTATAATATTATGTAATAGGTAGGTACGTTATTTATGAAATATTCTCGTATTTTGTAAATAAGTAAATTATTATAATAATAATTATTACTGCAAAACATAATGTTATATACCTATTAGTCATTATTGTTAGGGCTCGAATTTCGATGCATTTTAATCTTTTTTTACGGAATGCTTGACACAATAATCCTTTACAAGGTACAAATGTGTTTCAAGTACGTACACACTTGAAGCTAACCACGAACTTTTTGACGTTTAAATGCATTTTAATAGGGTATTAGTTACTTTTTTAGGTAATTTTTTAACCTATTTCTAGAAATATTACGAAATGAAATAAAATTATAAATGCTGATATAGGTATTAGATATAATTGTACTAAAACAACGTCAAGTACCTAATCCGGGTTTTAAATAAAACAACTCACAAATTTATCCCGATTTCTGATTCCGGGGAATATTTTTAGGACATCTTTAAGAGTTTTCACGTCATAAATGCATGGGCATTTTTCGATGTTTTTAAGGGTATTTAAATCAGAGCCCTGATTGTTGCCTATACTGGCTATACTGATATATTACTATACATTGTCTACATTGCAATTAATAAATTAATATTTTAAACTCTTATTCAATAGTATTAATGTATAATGTACGCGATTGCGATATAGTATGCAATCTAACCTTCTAACTGGACCCGAATTAAGCCAATGAGGGTCGATGTGATGCGTAGCAAAACACATTTTCCGGCTTTACATCGTAGATAATGGCTGTTTTTTAAATTATTCCTGATCTGATGTGTTTACTTTCGCTCAATCTTTGTGTCCGACAATCATCACGGAGGCATTATATTACATTCTTACACAACCATCAAATTCATACATTTATAATAGTAATAATATATTTTTTATAACTTATTCTTATTATGATTTTATAATAAGAAAAAAATTATTAAATACTTATTTTATTTTATTAATTTACACATTAAAGAAACTAATTAAAAGGTGTTAATAGTGAATTATTATACTATTGAATATTAGTACAATATGATTGATAAATTGCCGCCTAGATGGAAATTGGAGTAGCATTTTGTCCTCTTTTATAACGATTTCCGACCCTTACATTGAGAAAATTGATAGTTAAATCGCATAGGCGCAAATAGGGGAGTTTTAAGGGATAAGCCCCCACCAAAAATGTCAATAGCCCCTCAAACATTTCCCAAATTGTTTTTAAGCTTATTCGATATTATTATATAATAGGGCTTCTGCCCCCTTCCAAATCTCAATCACTATCTATCAACTATACTCTAAAGTTAAATGGTATACTAAAACTATTATACCATTTATACCGATTAATTTCTCTGTACTGTGCAAATTCTATAAGTCACTTAAAAACTGAATTATTGTAAAAAACCCACATTCAAACACAGATAATGTTCTTACCATCAAGTATCATATCATAAGTCGATTCAATCTAATTTTTTAACTAACAATGGATACTCTTTAACTAGTTAAGTTATTAATACTATCCATCAACTTAAGTTAATAAAAAAAAATATTATGCCAAAATGTTTAGCAATACTTCATAGCTTATTAGCTTATAAGTTATAATACTAAAATATAAATAATATTTATAAATTTAACTTTGTTTAGAATTCAAAGAAGCATTTATGTTGTTCGATAAAGACCATGATGGACGGATTACTGAGGCAGAATTAGGAGTGGTCATGAGATCTTTGGGTCAAAGGCCTACTGGTAGGTAAATCTTTATAACTCAAATAACCGCATTTTAATATATAATTTTGGTATTTCCAAATTGCCAACCTTACATTACATTTCCAAGCAGTGTTCGCAAATAGAATAAAAAAAAAACAAAATAGATATTGGCCGTAAACTGATTTGCATAAAATATTACTGTTTTTCTGCGCATTATTTTGTTAATTTTTCATCATTATTAAGTAAAGTAGAGGGAATTTCTCCAAAAGTAACAACTGCATCAAATTTACTAGCAGAAACCAATTTTAAATATTGAAGGAAATTTTCTGCTAGAAAAATTTGACAAAAAAAAAAAATATTGTAATACAGACACCCAAGTCCTTAGAATGTTATATATAATTAATATATATTAATTGAATCTGAACTTTCCATATATCTATATTATGTAGAAACTGATTTGCAAGGTATGGTTAAAGAAGTGGATAAAGATGGCAATGGTAGTATTGAGTTTGATGAATTCCTGCTAATGATGGCTAGAAAACTAAAAGCAGCAGATGGCGAAGAAGAAATGCACCAAGCATTTAAAGTATTTGACAAAAATGGCGATGGATTCATAACATTTGATGAACTCAAACGTGTTATGTGCAGTATCGGAGAAAGGCTCACAGATGAAGAAATTGAAGATATGATAAAAGAAGCCGATTTAAATGGTGACAAAAAAATTGATTATAAAGGTAAGGATGAATGTTAATATTTTCATTTAAATTAAAAACAGTAAAAATATTTTTTGTTTTAGAATTTATTACAATAATAAGTTCTAAGAAATAAAACAAATAACGGTAAGCAAAATAGATTTAGTTTAATTCTTGTTTTATTAACTTAATACTACTGAAGTATAAACATTTGATTTCATTACAAAACATTTATTTTCTTAGATTACAAATATAGTATAATTATAAATTATTATTACAAACATCACTTCCTGAATTTTTTGAACAAAGGATGTTTTACGCCAGAATTTCTTCTGAATTCTGCATACACTGCATCATCAGCACCAGACATAGAACTCATTTTACCAGACATTTTCTTATAGGACTTGGATGATGTGCCCTCATATGGCATTCGTTCCTCATCTGCATCTGTGTCATTAGCTGCTAAGACTTTACTTAATAATAAACCTTGATCTTCTCTACTGGAATAAAATAGCTCTGGGTCCTAAAGTAAAATATACAGTATAATTTCAAAATAGTTGTATACTATTTTTTTTTAAATATAGAGTGTACCTCATCCATTCCAGCAAGTTTCGTAACCACTTTGTAACTGTATCCTTGATCGATAAGAAATCTTTGTCTTTTTCTTGAGTAGCTCATCTCCATTGTGTCTTGTGACACTAGGGTATAGAAGAATGCGTTATATTCTTCAGCAATCGCAGTTTTTTTAGCACGTAAGATACGACCTAGACGTTGTGCTTCTTGACGTCGACTTCCACCATGAGAGGAAATTTGTATAAGAACGTTGGCATCTGGTAAATCAAATGATGTATCTGCAACTTTACTGACAAATATGGTATTCACTTTTGGATTTAATTTAAAATTTTGTAATATTTGGATTCTTTCTGCCTACACATATAAAAATAAAATAAACATTATATTAATATTTAATTGATAATCTAGAAGAATTGTTAAAACATTAATTAAGATATATTACCTGAGATGTTGGTCCATAAATATATGGTTTACTTAACTTTAAGGCATATTCTTTAAGTGCAAATACATTATCAGAGAATACAATAGTTTTGTCTCCTCGTTGTTCATGATAACGTATTAAAAATTGACAAGCACGAAATTTATTCGGATTCATTACAAAAAATAGCTGTACAAAAAGACAATATAATAATATATGTTTATATCATTTAAAAAACACCAAAATTGTAATACAATACCATTTTTTTACATGTTCTAGTAGCTAAATATTCACGGTAAAATTCTGGAGCCATTGGACACCATACTTCTGAACACTGAACTTTGGCTATGTACCCTCTTTGTTGTAGTTCCAACCAATTAGCTTCATATAGTTTAGGACCAATTAAAAAATTTAAATCAGCAATTTTATCATCTTCTCGTAATAATGTTGCTGTTAAGCCCAATTTACAATGTGATTGAACTAGTGTTAATACACGTCGGAACATTTTAGCTGGTATGGTATGTACTTCTATAAAATTAAAATATAAGCAATACATTTTAACTCCTGGAGAAAAAACTGAAAGTTATGTTTCCTACCATCCAACACCATTATACCCCATTCTTGCTCTTGAATCCATTTCATTGTTTGTTCAGCTTCCCAAGATCTTTTTTGTGTATGTGTTATCATTGAATAAGTTGTAATAAACACACCACAACCCATTAATTTGTCTTTAACATCGGATGTAAATCTGCATACCAAACTGTCATCAGCTAGGAACAAATCATATAATTTTAAATCTATATTCTTTTAAATTTTCAAGTAATAATAAATACCCGTAGACCACATTTTAAATTGATACTTCCACTGTTCAACAGACACCGCTGAATTGCATAGGACTAATGCACGTTTACGTACAGTACAACAAGCTGTTACACCTACCAAACTTTTTCCAGCTCCTAAAAACAAGATTAAACAGTTAACACAGCCTACAACTAGTAAGTAGTAGGTATACAAAAAATTATCAAGAGTATTTATATAATAAATAAATGTTGTTACTTAAGTATTTTTTATACTATATCGGTGCCCCAACTAAGTTAGATACCTGTCATTTTATTTGTGACAAAATAGATAGATATGTCACCAAATTTTTGATATACATTGTGTTTGCCAACCACTCCTCACTCCGTCTATCAGCTGGTTTGCCTCTGTAAGTTGGCCGGCAATTTTAATGGCCAATGATGTGAGGCAAACTACGACTATGGCTGGGAAGGGTTTGATGCGCTAACAGAACAAAACTCGTATAGTTGCTGACATACCTATCTATTTGTTCATAGTTTTATTAATAATAGATGGCTTAGTGTTATCAGTGGACAATTGTACATTTATAATTTTATAAATTTATAATGTAACACGGTCTATATTTACCACACGGTAACACAATAATTCCTGATCTTGCACGACTATTTCCAAACATTTTTCTCAAGCTCTTTTCTTGATAAGGTCTTAATGTTGCTTGAGGTTTTAAATCTATGCTATAGATAAAATTAAAAGTTACTACTTATTAACTTAAAATAATTTTATATTAAATAATTTTATTTATTTACTTAATGTCTTTATTGACTTTGTCATTTTTAAAATCGTATTCAACTAACAGAGGTGTATCAATCTCTATACAACGCTTTTGTATTATTTCAATTTTTTCTTGTTGTACTTCAAACGATACAAGATTTTGTGTTTTTTCTTCTTCTTCTTCTTCAACTTTATCAATTTTCTCATATAAATCTGTTATATCTTTTGGAACTACGTCATTCAAATGATCTTCTTTGTCTTTTGCAGAATCTCCAGGAAACTAAAAGACAAAACAATATTTACTTCTTTATTAGCCACAGGAATTATCGTAATATTGTGACCTAATAAAAAATAATTCTTTTATAAACAACCAATGTAATTATACTCGAAGTATTATTTAAAAAAATTGTAATTAATCATAAAATAAGACAAATATAAACAGTCATAAATCATAATATGTACATTTTAATAGTTTCAACTATAGAAAAAATAGTCTTGGAAGTAACATATTAAGTTACTTTTTTAATTAACATTATTGTAAGTATAGTTAGTATTTTTTTTTTAACTCCTAACTATACTCCATTCAAAATAAGAATGCCCACTCAACCAGCGAAAAATGGTCGACGTCACCCTCCTTCTTCCATTTTCACGGTGGTAGCCGCTGTAAACGTGGAATAACAGTTGTTGCAAACGATCGGCGATCAATCATAGAGCACCTGGCACCGCTTGAGGGGGTCCAATTGTTCGGGCGACTCAGTATACAGGGCATTTTTATTCTGAATAGAGTATAGTTACTAGTTACTTTTGAATAAACAAAAGTAATGTAATATATTGTATTTTTTTTTTAAGTAACCAAATAATAATCTAGTTATAATCTTATTATGTGTTACTTGGTTACTTTTAAAAAGTAACTTACCCAACATTGAAAATATATTGTAACATAATATTATAAATAAATAAGAGTATATACATGTGATTTTTCAATTTTTTGTTCTTCTGTGATCAATGCATCAGTATCCTCCAGCCTTTTAAGACGACAAGAACCAATAACAGGATCTTTAAGAAGCTTTTGTAAAATATCTGGATGTTGTGATTCAATGAAGTATCGATTATGTTTAAGTACAAGTTTAACTTTTCCATAAGAAAGTGTACACACAGTTATAAATTCTATTATACCGTCAGGTATACTAGTCTTACTCAAACGTTTCAAGTATTCAATTATGTCATTAGTCTCTAATCCAACACTAACAGCTGCATACAATGAATAAGCAGTTAATTTATACTGAAATAAAATAAAATAACATTTAATAGGTCTTATTTAAATTGTAAATATAACAAATAAATAAAAATATTTACTTCATGTAAATGAGTTGGTCTACAAACTGGTTCGGCAATAGCAATCATAAAGTCATGAGCATGGCGATATACAGGGGAATACGATTCAAGAAATATATGTCCATCAGGAGCAACCCATAATGGTCGAGATGCGTGATCTGTTTTAAGATTCATTTGTGATCTATAGTCTTTAGCTCCAAACTCATCTTCAACACTGTTATTAGCAGTTTCAGCATTCTTTTTAGCAGCACTTGGTAAACCCTCTAAATAACAAATTAAAGAAAATATTATTTAAAAATGTAATTTTAATAGCGTACTTAAATTATTTAAAGTGCATTGTTACTAAATACCTTCTTCGTTAACAGCTAATAATACAGGATCATCCAAACCCATAGAATTTTCATCAAAATCATCCTTCTTTCTTTTTCTGCCCCTTTTCTCTGAAAGTGAATATTAATTTAAAATTAAAAAGTTTACATGAATTTTAAGTTTTAGTATTTTAAAATTATTAAACTATGAAAATCTCACTTTATAAAAAAAATAAAATGGATTATGTTTTACAATAAATGTTAATTGGTTTATTTGATAGTAATAATAATATAAATAACAATAAATTGTTCTTATTTCATTTTATTTCTATGCATTAAATGCTTATATTATCATAATATTGTAGTTCCTAATAAAATAAATTTCCATGCATCTAAAATAACGTATTCATTTTTGATAAGCAAAAAAAAAGATATTTGGTAGAGGTAAATTTTCAAACTGAGTAGGTGGCTAACTAGTGAGTTTTCAAGAAAACCTCAGTGACCACATGAAGGTCTACAATGAAGCTTTATTAATATAGTTACATAATTTGGTGATATTGTATATCGGTGTTGAGAGTACGATAAAGTATAGGCCATTTTCAACGGTAAACAACTATAAAAATTACCTGGATATTCTTTTCTCGTTTTGCCCATTTTTTTTTTTATATATAATGCAAAAGCATGAAGTGGTCAATATGGGAATAAGAAGGTATAAGGTTGTTAAAGTTGTAAATATATTTCAGAATAAACAACTGTCGACCAAATTATTCTGTATTAGCATTTATTGTTCTGTGGTATTGGCGTATCACCTAATAGGTGATGACTAATGAGTAATAATTAATTCACAACATCGAACACAAGAGTGACGAGTGACTAGTAACCGGCAAGTGGCCTGTCCACCGAGTGTCTGAAAATTTAAAAACTGAAAACCATAAACTACAGTAGTAAGACGTAACTACGTCATGTGAAAACATAAACAACAATCTTCACGTCCTTAACTAAGTTAATGATAAAAAAATCACTATCAAACGAAATATATCAAGTCTTCGTGATTCTGTGGTACTCTGGTACCCTGTTTGTGGTATCAACCGGATCACAATATAATATTTGTTCCAAATTAAAAATTTAAATCCACATTTTACCCTTTGTTCTACAAAACACTTGTTCAACGTTGGAACACGGTGTAGAGAAGTTCAGCAGCTTCTCTACATCGTGATTTTGAAAAAGTATATTGTCGAATACCTAAGTACTTGAGTTAAATAATATCGTTTTTCATGATAAATATTAGTGAATGACTAATAAGTAAATAAATTATATTGAAACTTTGTCCTGGCAACACTGGACTATAGGCATGGGCCCTTCCATTTCCTTATCAACGGAAAATTAAAAAACTTGATAATTTATTGATATGGATGTGCCATGCGGATGTGCGGCATTCAGTATTGACGTATTGTAGACATTAATTGCAGTCTTTATCGACCTGTAGCATTTAAAAATTAAAAATTAAAAAATCTGTAACTGTCTGCTGCTCTGCATCTGCTCTACTATCGATGTGGTTCTTGTAAATAGAAGTCAATTTCTCGATATTGTTAAGGTGAGACTGAAGTACTGACTTGGTTAACTGTTTAGTTGAAGTTTAAGATCAAATAAATTTATTGAAAACAAATTCGATTTCTTAAAACATTAATCATTTTGATTATCTTTGCATAATTATTTTTACTAATTTTTGGTTTTCGAATTTATTGTGTAACTAATAATTTAACATTTATATAGATGGGGAAAGTTCACCAACGCCGAATAGTTAGTGAATCCAAAAATAAATTAGGAGCTAAAATATCAGAAGCAGCAAATGTATTGTTGCCTGAAAAATCTGGGTAATAAACGTTATACTTATTTATCCATATTGTCTTTAGTTGTTCATTTCTTTTTTGATTTGATTAATTTAATTTATCATAATTATTTTAAACTAAACAATTTGTTTTCCTTAAAGTTATATCATTGCTGAACCCGAAGAGAAAACAACAAAAATCACACAAACACAGCTATCAAATTCAGTTGATGTGACTAGTGCTAAGAAACATTTTGATTTACTACTTGATTTTGGTCCGTACGAGTAAGTTTTTTATTTCGGCCTTTTGAATACAATTTAAACTTAATTCAATGTATGTATTTCTTTAGTATTGACTATTCATTAAATGGTCGTCAGTTATTAATTGGTGGACGAAAAGGCCATGTTGCTGCTATGGACTGGATTACAAAACATTTGATGTGTGAAATAAATGTTATGGAAGAAGTGTATGACGTCAAGTAAGCCTATAGTAAACTATAGCACCTATGTCCTATAAACATTTTCAAAAAACTATTTTAAATCATCACTGATTTAATTTACTAAAAAATACAAATAATATTGTACTTACAAGTCATCACTTATTATAACTATTTGTTTACAGATGGCTTCACAATGAAAATCTTTTTTCGGTTGCACAAAAAAAGTGGGTTTATATGTATGACAATCAAGGTGTGGAAGTACATTGCTTAAAGAACTTAAACAATGTTTTACATCAGGAATTTCTACCATATCATTTTCTTTTAAGTACTGCTGTAAGTTTAACATTACGTGTCAATAGTTTTTAGTGATTCTAATGGAAACATTTAAAATTACAATAATCATAAATTTATATTTTGCAGAGCGAAGAAGGATTTTTATCTTGGTTAGATGTGTCAATGGGAAAATTAGTATCACAATTTAATGCCAAAATGGGTCGATTGAGCCTCATGACTCAAAATTCAAATAACGCATTGATCTGTCTAGGACATACAAAAGGTCATTATAAACTTTTTTTTTTTTAAATCGAATAGCATTATACAATACCTAACTTTGTTTAATTCTAGGTGTTGTGTCAATGTGGAGTCCTAATCTTCGAGAACCTGTTGCTAAAATACTTTGTCATGGAAATATGATTACATCACTTGCTGTAAATTCTAATGGAATGTAAAAATAACGAGATTTTTATATTTCACAATGGTTATTTATAGTTTATTATTAATTTTATCGTTATAGGTACATGGCCACATCTGGTATGGATAGGAGTATTAAAGTTTGGGATATACGTAGATTAAAAGGACCATTAAAAGATTACAAAGTTAGGACTAGTCCAAGAAGTATGGTATTCAGTCAAACTGGATGTTTAGCTGTGGCCATCAATAATGTTGTTGATGTAAGTATGATACTCTTTACTATAATGACATTCATAAAAATTAAACTGATAATCTAGGTGTATGAAGAATGTTGTACAAAAACTATACAGCATGCTTATCTCAGGCATAATATTGCCAGAACGATAAACAATTTAGCTTTTTGTCCATTTGAAGATGTCCTTGGAGCTGGACACGACGGTGGTTTTTCTAGCTTACTAATACCAGGTTAGAAATATTTAATAGTTACCATACTTATTGAACAATAATTAAGTATATATTAATTTTTAACAATTGATGTTTAGGATCTGGTGAACCAAACTTTGATGCTTTGGAGAGAAATCCATTCCAAACAAAAAAACAGCGTAAAGAAGCTGAAGTGAAAATGCTTTTAGAAAAGGTAGAGTAGTTGTAATTAAAATTCTTCATTAAGAACTTAGTTAAAAATAATTATAATTTTACTATAGATCCCAGCGGAAATGATTACATTAGAATCGACCGTGGATGAAGTTGATATAAATACATTCCAGACGAAACTAACGGCTAGAAATTCACTTCAAGTAAGTGTAACAAATAGCCATAAAAGCATAAATTATAATTCAGGACTCATAAATTTATACTAGCATAATGTATTAATTCATTTTATTTTGATGTAGACTGTAAAACCATTGAAAATAAATATTAAAGTAAGGAATAAAATCAAGAAAAAAACCCTAGCTAACCCTTCAAAAATAAAAGAAAAAATATTAGAAGAAAAAACAAAGGTATATACTAAATTGCAATTCACGGATTTAAACTTTTATTAATTGCTAACAAGTTAATTTTTTTTCCAGGAATTTGTTAGAGCACTGAATGCACGGCCAAAGGATGAGATTGATGATGGAAAATCAACACGTTTTGGTGTACTGGATAGGTTTAAAAATAAAAGAAATAAAAAGAAATAATTTAAGTCTTAACTATTTTTTGTTTTAATTGTTTGTAAACATTTGTTAATCCACACATTTTTACAGAGCGAGAAAAATGAAGGATATGCTCGTGAATTTTTAAAGAGTGTTGTAATATGTAACTTATCACAAATAAATTATATTTCACTTTAAAAACGATAGTGAAATTCATATATTATCATGACGTCTGGATTGGCATTTCAACTATTTTTTTTATAATAAGCAGTGGATCCCTAACTAAATAATTCAACTCCTCGTAGATTAAAGAATCTCATGTTCACATGCTTGTTTCTTTTTTTTTGTGGTTCTTCCACTGTTAGTTCATACTTGGTTGAGCTCACGGACTAAGATATGTCCGTGGTTGAGCTTAACTACTGTCAGTGGTGCGTAAGTGTGTAACATAGGGTCCACCAATTCACAGACCTATAAACTAAGCTATAGTCCGCGCAACGAAAACTGGCCGGTTACCCCCGAAACCCCTCCCGCCATGAACGTGCCATTAGCCGCGGGTTCTCAAGCTACGCGTCGTCGCTGCGATGTTATACAATAGGCGCACTCGGTGTGTATATATATTATATCACGTATTGAAATTATGTTTTATACTGATAATTTTTTAAACCATTTTCTCTCATGATTGGTATAATAATTAATTAATATATACCATGTGAACAAATAATTTTAAAAAAACTTGGCAATTAGCTTAATAACCACTTATTGACAATTGCCACTAGAGTCGCACCAGTCATCGGCCAGTTTTCGTTGCGTGGACTATAGTTTATAGGTCTATGGACCAATCATACGATCTAGCCGTTTTTTTTCATGTGTTTGATCATTTTTGTGTTTTAAGTGTTGGCGTCACTGTCTCTGTTCCCTAGTGTTTACGTTTATGCCACGGACACGGACTGAGATAATATAATGGACACTGAAAACGAGCAGCTTAATTTCACGGCCACGAATGGATGTACAAGAGGCAAAGTGCGGGGGGTCGCCATGTGTTCTTGGAGTTCACAGCGCCCTCTGTATAAAACACGGACTAAAGACATGGTTGACATATACAGGTCATTGCATGTTGACTCGGATTGTTATCGTCAGAAACAAAATGGATGCGTAAAGGGATATAACCTTAGGTCATATACAAGGTTAGGTTAGGTTCTGTATATGATCTAAGGGCTGCGTAAAGGGATATCACAGATATAAATTTTTCTCATCATCAAAAATACGTTGACAATAGCCAACAAATTCAAAATCCCGCGCATATATACTCGATTATTATTGGCTCCCGTTACGCTGCCATTTTTATTTTTATCATCAAATATTTGATTGAGAAGGGGTATATATGCAATAACCTTGTATATTTCAACCATGGACTTCGGATACAAATTGTATAGCCAAATTAAGCCACCGGTAGCGCTAAAAACTTCGAGGACGGTATTTTTTGCCAAGCGGAAACTATTCGTGGCCGTCCCCCGATCCCCGCCGACCATTTGTTTCCAGTCCATTATATTGATTACTTCTTATTCCGTTGTTTACTTGTTTACTGGTTTATGAACATCGTCATGCTGGAAATGCGGCAATGTGTATTGATACCCCTTGGGATGGGGACAGTTTTGGGTCCCGTCATAGAAAGCGGTCAGGCTCCCAATGGTCAAAGTCTCTACCATTTCGGATTCTCAGTTTCTCACTTTCTATATCCTCGAGGCGCGATTTATCATTAGTCAAGAGTCATTACAAATTAAGCAACGTACCGACAATACACGTTATGATCTGTCGAATGTCGATCAGTGTAACATGACGCCATGATCCACTGCTTCCATCAGGAATCTCGAATTTCGTAAGTATTTCCGTTTTTTGCCCTCCTTGCGTAGACGTGAATTATTAAAGGTTAATTTAATTTCAATTACATATACTCCAACATAATTACGGCTGTCATAATATAGTATGCTGTCTACCGGCCGTTGTCATCTGCTATAGAGTATGCGGTCTACGCAGGGCCGTGTTTACAATTTTTGCTTCCTGGGTTAACAATTTTTATACCACCAAGGTTATTCCTTCAAGAGCCTCCCCTTCAAAAAATTAATCCGTTTTTTAATTGTTTAGTTGTAGTTCTTTATTCATGAAAATTTTGTTAAAAACAGATCACGATGATACATTATTTTAATTATTGTCAAAATGTATAACAACATACAATTGTAATCTATGAAAAAAATTACAAAAATTAATAGTTATCATTGATTGACAAAATGAGTAAATGATGCCAAATCATGTATTATAATCATGCAATGCAAAAAGTCCAAATATAGGTATTCAAACAAATTCTTACCAAAAAAAAAAAAAATTTTATTTATATAATATACACCGCCGCCTGGACGCTCTCCTAAATGTGTCAAAAATTGGCTATCCAGGGCAAATGTCCCCGTGGCCCTGGGTCTACCTGTAGCCAGTCGATTTTAGGACGTCACTTTGTGCGTGACACTACAATTTATTCTACATATTATTTTGACACTCACGCAATCACACTCAATACGGCAAAATATTTTTTTTTAATCATAAGTAGTAATGAATCAACCACTGATTTTTTAATACTATGCTAAATTTTAAGTGTGATGAAATGATGAATTTGTACATACGTTAGGAAAGAAAGGAGAGTTTTACAGTACATTTTTTATTTTCTAAGAATTATTTTAAAATTAAGAGTAATTGGACTTGCATGAATTTTTTTTATTTTGAAAAGCATTTTACGTCAAATGTTTGGCATGCTTGGAAATATCTAGAAATGTCTTTATTTCTAAGACTCGCAATTATATTAATGAGTTGATTGATTGAATGTAGTGTCTGGGCCGAAAGCCAAACTGAGTATTATGTATAATTTGGTGCTCGTGTAAGATAGGTCGAATTTGAAGGAGAATTCCTTTTTCAAACAATTTTATTTATAAATAAATGTAATATATTTTTATTGAAAAATAATTTTGATTAATGTATTAATTTATTTCAAGGTTTTCATAACAAAACAAACCATTTCTGAAACACTGGATAACTGCATTGGGAATATGTTGGAACATGTACAGTTAATATAATTTATCAATCAACGCTTATAATAACCAAATTTATGTTCCTACTCAATTGATAACTATTGATATTGATTTAGACCAAACAGTTAATTATCCCTGTAAAATGTATACTAATAAATATCCCTATAAAAATAATATGCGGAGAAATAGTATTTCAGTAAGAAAAAACTTAACTTTAGGATCAACTTTATGGGTCCACACTCATTCTCGAAATAAAGTTCAGTACAGACATGTCATTTCTGAAAAATTTCAAAAAAAGTTTAGAACACTTCTACAAACAACTAATAAACTAGTTTCAAGAGTTAATGCTATGGCGGCTAGAGCACAGGACTGGCGAGATATTAGTTTAAAATATTTCGCACTTCAAATGAAAGTTCTTGATACAGAAATGAAATTAATGGAGAATGGTATAAATACCTCAAAATATTCAGCATTTCGTAAAGAAGTGGTTGTTAAAGAAGAAAGAGATTCAGACGTTGAAACTATTGATGACATTAAATTTGAAGTATTTGTAAAATGCGAAATGGATACAGAAAATTGTATTCCTAAAGATGGACAAGATTTTAATAATACGCCTGAACAATAAATTGATGGAAATTATGA
This sequence comes from Sitobion miscanthi, assembly GCA_008086715.1. Classification (NCBI taxonomy): domain Eukaryota; kingdom Metazoa; phylum Arthropoda; class Insecta; order Hemiptera; family Aphididae; genus Sitobion; species Sitobion miscanthi. The sequence goes on from CM017797.1 coordinate 100,345,993, forward strand.
ATGTTGCGATGATGAGTCAAGTTAACCTTAAGAAATATCGTTAAGTAACCTATGTGATATATATTATAATATAGGTACATACATCCTGTACCAAATTATCATTTTTGTTAAGTGATATGCAATATTACTAAATATAATACTTAATGTCACCCAAAAATGTCTTATGGACATCTTATATGCAGAAAAAAACCTGTAATGTGCCAAACCTGTGGGGAAACCTCTTACAGTCAAAATAAAAACCAGAAAAATCCTAGAAATGTCTGACAATCTCTTCAAACCCCTTAGCCCAATCCAAGACAACACTAACAAAATCATCACATTTTTAAAACTTATTGATACATACAACTTAATCTAAGAAAACCATTTATTATTTATAAGTAAATATTTTGTTTTGTTTCAAGCTAATAACCTAGTAGTTGATGCTGTACCTTAAGTAAAAAAAATAATTATAATAATACTTAAATATTTTGTTAATTTATCACATTTTAAATTTATAATTAATAGGTGTGTACCTACTAATTTATTATTTTTTTAATTTGAGTAAAAATCAGTACCTAGTTTCAAAAATAATTATTGGCAGTTATAGGTATAATTGATAACAATATTTTGGTATAAAGAGTAAAATAGTGACAGGATCTCAACTATAAATTGTAATACACATGCATTTATGTTTATTATATCATTTTTAAATTTAGGTTGATTTGTATAACTTATTTCTCATGAACACAGATTTATATTTATATTTACAAAATTGTTTTTATTTATTTTAGATATATTATAACTACCTTTTAAGAGGATGCTACACACGCATGTGTTGTCTCCATCTTACAAATATACATCAGCAAAATCTACTTTGCGCCGGATAGAACCACTTAGGCTGTAGTGATATTTAAGACTCCAAATTGATATCCAATACAGTTCAAAATATTATTATCTGTGAAATATTGTTTTCATTTTTTAGATCACTTATACGAAAAAATTCTTATTGTTTCAAAATGCATTATGTTTTTAAAACTTCAATAACTATTTTTGTAGTTTTGAAAAAATAAATTATATTTTACAGCTTAAGTTCTCCTTTTTATGTGGTGAAATTGTGAAAATGTTGGTTCTTAGTTATTAATGTAGCCTTTTTGGTTTTTTCCTGTACAAAAAATGTTTGCTGTTTTACATTTGTAAAACAGAGACAACACAACACATGTGGGTGTAACGTCTTAATAATTCAAATTTACTAATTACTAGTTAATGTTTGTATTTATGATGTATTATAGTTAGAAAGAGATGTGTTAGATAATATGAATGATATGAAATTTAGATCTTAAGATAGCATTAATATACAGCTACATAAATTACAGATACATATTCAATTTAGTCTTTACTTAAGAGGACACTACACCTGCATGTGTTGTCTCTGTATTACAAAAGTACAACATAGCAAATTTTACATTACCCAGAATCCATTTTAGGTTAGCTTAAATATTAGAGTGAATTAAGTACTAACCTATTATCAATCTTAAATGTAAGAAATTATCTGTGTTCTCTTATTGGTTTCTTACGATATTATAATTTTTAAATGAATTATGAACATTTTCAAATATTAATATTTTACAAACATAATAAATTCATTTAAAAATTAAAATATTGTAATAAACCACGTTGTGATAAACATGCATAAGTAATGTTCTTAAATTTGAGTTTGATAGTATGTCAATAGTCATTAGTCAATCCACTATGATATTTAAGCTAATGGATAACTGCTGGACGTACGTTTTGGTATATTAGGTATGCATTAGACAAATGGAGACGACAAAATATGCGCGGGTATGACGTCCTATTAAACATTTTATAATAACTAAAACCATAATAGCAATTATCATTTATTATTTAAAACATATTTTATATTCATCATTTAACATATTTAAATATCATCTTATTTCTTATAGAAATGACACAAATAATTATACATTTTTATAATATAGACATTTTAAGCATTTAAGTAGTGAGTAGGTACTAATTAATCTCACTGTGCTCTTTATTTACCCAAGATATAGTGGGGAATTTAATATTGATACATGAACATATAAATGTACATTTGAATATTTGATGGGTATCTACTATAGAAGACAAAGATCCATTTTAATTATCAAGATTTAAAACAATTATTGTTGAATACAATATAATAGGTATCTAATTAATTATATAATATGAGTAAATGAATATCCAAAATCGCTTTTGGAGCATTAAAAATGATTCAATTTTCAAACTTGCAGGGTCAGGTTTCTGGTACCTACCTATCAAATTGTTTATCATCTAGTTGGTACTTTGGGGAATTAAAAGTGAAAAATTCCTAGTAGATACCCACTTTTCAAAATGTATTCTATAATATCATATTTTTCAAGTTTAAAAATTGGCTTACAAAAATGTTACCTACCTACTTATGAAAACTTACATATTCATATACAAAAATAATTGTAATAAACAAAAAATAAATTAAGAAATATTAGTTTTAAACCCAAATTGATAATTTAATAATTAATAGGTAACCTATAAGAACATTGATTATAAACAGTTGAGTGCCTGGGGGGTTTAGGGGTTACATACCCCCCTCCCATTGACCCATCACCCATAAATCCCTTTGTCTTTGGTACTACACCCCCACAATATATTTTAATGTATTATTACTTATGACATCCCCCCTATTTGAATTTTTCTGGCACGTCATTGATTATAAATATAGTATTTATAATCAATGCTAAGACCTAATCTAACCTAAGTAATGATACAATTATAAAAATATTTTTTGTTCTTTTTGTGTAATTCAGAAACATTTGAAATGTACCAGGCAGTTTACTGTCTGGTGCAGTGACGTACGCACGATTTTTCAATGGGGGGAGAGGGGGCTTGAAAATTAGTCACAATTTTATTTTTATTTTGTCCAGTCTAATAATTTCAGACGTTTATTTGAAATATTTTAAAATGTTTGTAACTTCTCATCATTTCTTTAAGAAAAAATGCTCTGATTTTAATCTTCGATGCCTGATGTATGTTTTTGGTATGTTATTGGATCTAGTTGGTACTTTAGAACGTCGAAATTGAAAATGCTCAGTAATTTTTAAAATAATTGGAGAAAAAAAAATGAAAATTGTTTGGTAACCAGCTTGGTTATACCGTCCTCACGTGGATTGTATTTTATTAATAAAAATGTTTTTTTCTATAAATGTCAATAAAAAATTATTTATCCGGTCAAAAAGCTTAAAAATGTAATACGTAAGTTTTTATGAAATCATAATAAAATTATAATTTCATCTATTCTGTGACCATACTATCCTTAATTTCTGTACTTTAACCGTGGACACAGCTGCAATGGCTATAGATACTAGTATCAGTAATGAAGTTAATCGCAATTAATAAGGTTAATCAGGGTCACGGCTATAGATACGTATAGATATAGAAAGATCGGACAACTATACATTATCAGCATTCCGCTTAGTGAGGCAAATCCATTTCAAAATTTGGTTGCTATACAATTGAGCGCTGCCCTGCAGACTTTTTTTGAGGTTATGACATTATAGTATTATACAAGTTTAAAATAACCTTCGACCATATAAACTAGTTGGTTTATAATAAACCAACTAGTTTATATGGTCGGAGAAAATAATTTATAGTCCATAAAAATAACCCCGAATGCAATATAAATATTGTTCTTAACCTCAAAATAAGTCTAACCGACAGCGCTTTTCGGCAATATGGGAAGTGTTTTTGCCTCATTAAGCGGAAATATTGTAATTGACGGGAGGGTGGGAAGTTGCCCGACCTTATCTTCTAAGACCGTGATCAGGGTCAAGGTTTTTAGATTATAATTTAAAAACCACGGACTATGGTATACAGGACTGGAGTACTGGACACGAGATGAATGTTGTGGTTACGAAATGTAATACAACCATATAGTATAAGACATGGCTAAATATATTTAGCCATGGTATTTTAGATATTATCTGTAATCGTGCACAGAACAAATGAACAATACAAATAACAGCTCATCGAAAGTAGCTCAGATTATATACAATGGATGGAGCTATGTGGGTATTTCTCGTATACCGAGCTGTGTCCAACATAACCTCCCACTACCCATTGAATTTCAAGGTACAACGAGTTATTGCGCATGCGTTGCGCCCATGCCGCCCTAAATTCCATCCCCACCACCCATTTGATTTCAAGGTACAACGGGTTATTACGCGTGCGTTTCGCCAAAAATAACTAATAAGTGGGGGGTTATGTTGGACACAGAAAATGATTAAAGTAGCTCCATCCATTGTATATGATCTGAGGAAAGTAGTATATTATTTTGGTAATCGGAAAGAAAAGTCCCCGTAAAAAGCCCCACTCTAGGAAAAAAATGAATGAAAATACATCAAAATTGAAGTATAAATATGTTAAAATTGTATTGAAAAATACATTAAAGTTACATAAAAAATCATATAATATCATAAAAAAAATAGGGAGATTACATACCTAAATAGTGTATATATTATTATATATATTTAATTTTCAACTTCCTTGACGAAGATCATATTTTTGGCTTTTGGTATAATTTAGTCATTTACTATTTAGTTTTAGTGTAATGATAATATGGTATATATCAAATTGTATAGATAAATATAAAAAGTTTCATATTATAAATTATTCATCATAAATTGAAAGGTAATTAGCAGAGGTAATTTTTAAAAAAATTTAGTTTGTTATAATAGGAATTCATTCTGGATGGTTTTTCAAATATAGTAGACTAATAAATATATACAAAATTACTATAGATACTTATAATTTGAACTTTGATTAGGAACATTACTTAAATATAAACGTTTTTTGGAATAATAATAGGCAGTGGCATAGACATAATTTATGAAAGGGGGGGGGCATCAAAAAAAAAAACAACATATGATGGGAAAATTGGAAAATCTCCCACCCTTTCAAACCTTTTTACTAAGAAAACAAAAAGCCAATGGGGGGATCTGAGTTTCGAATTCCACAGTTTATTCGTCCAAGTGGGTAATGCAATGTTCAAAATTAAACTCGTCTTTAAAGTTTAAATTCTATTTTTATGATTTCACAACACGGAAAATGTATTAAATTTTTCAACCACTAAATTTTTAAAAACTATCAATTTTTTTTTGAATCCATCTAAAAATCCAATAATTTGAAAAATTGTAGATTATAGAGTATAGACGATAAACTTTAAAATTGTATGATGCAATTTGAAAATGTATCGCGGGCCAGATAAAAAAGGCTTCTATATGCTACTCACGCTATCAATGGTGTATATAATATAAAATTACTAATTATTTTAAGTTAAAATTTTAATATGATATCACTATATAAGTAACTACTAACTATACAATATAATCAACGGCTACGCGCATATTGAAATTCATTCAATTTATTCACATGATGGCATGAAGCTCTCGTTCAGAGGTCCAATTAAACATTCGACTATTTGAGCAAGGAAAGTAATACAATTACGTTACCAACTCGTCACATTAAATATATGTATTTAAATTACATTTCCGTTAACCGAAATAATTTTTAACACGTTACGTTTGAAAAAAAAAAATATTATTTAAAAAAAACAAATTACAAACTCAGTCCATAAGACCATAACAATTAAAGACTAATAGGTATAAATAGTAATAACTAATAATAAATGAGACATCGTATAAATGTATAATGGTAAACGAATGTACAAAATATTATTTTATATAGTAATGAAGTGTTATACTATTAATTATTATATTATAAATTGTATAGCAGTATATAGGTATAAAATTGACGTTGTAGCCTGTAGGTATGTAGATTTTTGATGATTTAATGATATGTATGAACAAAATGTATAAAATATTTTAATACTTTAATCGATGATGAAATCTAACAAACTACTTTTTAACTTATGGAATATGGCTGATAGTCTTAGGCTTTTAGCTAAATTATTCCGAAATGATGATAAAAACCATTTATTTTATTTAAAAACTAATCAAATTCATTGTAAGAATATAATTATTAATTACACATATATACTAAATATTTGAATATTATCTCTAATATTATAATATCAATGAATAGTAAGGATAAAATATTGGTGTGGTTTTAAGAAATTTAGTATTTTAAAAAAAACATTCATTTAACTTTCTATATGCGCCTATATCCAATATTCCTATGTTTACCAATTTAGTACATGAACAGTATAACTAAAACATATGAATACGATTTTAATAAATAACAATATTATTGATTATAAATAAAAAGAACCTAGATACATTCTCGATTTAAAAAATCTATAAAAAATATGGTTGCCACGGGTGTACCTTAGTGTTTGAAACATAAATAATTTGTTTCTGTGCGTCACAGTATTCAGTACCTAATCAGTTATAAGTACTTATTTGTTACAACGAACTTTACGGATCATTTATAATACATTATAAAAGTCTAAACGTACTTTTCGTTTAATATATTAACTTAACCGTATCAGATCAACATGTCAAATATTGTAGCGCTGGAAACTTCGCCCAAATCCATGATACAGTCCGTGACCGACAATTATTTCGAGGTTTTCGACGTGCTCCAGGCAAATCGAGCGAAAACGTTGGAATCTCGAGATATCAAGAGTTCGCAGGCGCACAGGCGATATAAATCGACGCCTAATATGGCTGTGCAGAAGAACTCCGCAGGTGCCGATGAACCCGAGACCGGGTGGCCGTTTACAACCGAAATTATGCGACGGTATAAATCGATGCCCAATATGGCTGTGCAACGATCTAACTTCGCAGACGATGTACCCGATATCGAGTTACCTTCCACCGCATCCACGGTGGAGTTGCAAGTCTCGTCAGATTTACCGTCCACCGAGTTGTCAGTAACGACATCTGTCACTGCAGAAGTTGGCGAGATCGAGGCGCCGTCAAACATCTCGTCATCTCTGCCACATGTTCGGCCGGTCGAAGATGGCGTGCTGCAGTCAAGTCCGATGTACAACACGGCAGCAGTGCAGTTTGATGGTGCCGATGAGTCTGAAAGCTGTTCGACGAAACCATCGGTCCACCAGGCAAATGGTATCCAAGATAATATGGTGGTAACCCGCAGCGGCTGCAGTGATGCGGTCGCGAACCCGACGGTAACCGCGGTAATCCCCAAACGCCGCTCTCTGTGGAGCCGGACGAAGAGATTCGTCCGGCGAATGCTTTGTTGCGGCGCTATATCGGCATAGACCGCAATGGATATATATAGTGTATGTGCGTGTTTATGCCGAGTTTGCTCAGCATTTTTGTGTCCGGTTGAACTTTTGTTCGCCGGAAAATCAGTTAAAATCCTTTTACTTCCGCCATTGTACGCGTTCATTCCGAGTTCGCTCCGACGTTTGAACGTTTCCCCAAGTCACACGCACTATACCGACTTTAGTTACCATTGAAATCGCACTGTTTGCGCCATAGCTCTGCCGTGGAAATGGTCGATAAATACTGCTGCCCTCCGCTCCTATGTTTGAGAAAATAAATAATTATACCGATCAATTATAAATTATAATGGCTATTATACTGCCATAAAATATATAATGTATAAATGCATAGTGCATAATATGTATAATGTATAACGTATAATCGGATAACCTATATTATGTAAGTTTAAAGTTTACACGAATAAACGTTTTTGTTTTGTTATTTATATTTGTTATTTATTTGATATTATTAATAAACGCGCCAACACGCTGGTGTAAACTTAACTTGTGGATATGTTGTCTAGGTATATTGTACAGGTATACTTTCGGTTTTTCTTTACTAGTGTATAAATCTCACGAGAAACCTATTGTATTAAATTCTCAAGCTTTTTGAACAAAAAAAAAACAAAATAATATATTATCAACAACTATAACAAGGTACATCGGAAAAAACCAAAAACACTGCGATATCATGCAAAGAATGATGTGTGTAAATGTGTAATAAAGATCTCCGTGGATTTGGATTTCACCAAATTGCTTAATAATTGTATAATTGTCTATAGCTTGTTCTATTTTAGAATATGGTTTTGTCGATTTTAAATTAGAATCTTCGTCAATCTCGCTCAGTGGTGCTCAATCAGCTTGTATTGTTATTAATAATAATTACATTCTATAATAATATTACCCAACTAACAAATATATAATTTTTTTTTTAATTGAGCTTGAGCCCGGCATTTTAGGCCATTAGCTGTTTTGATTGTTTGTAGGTTGTTAGTAGGAGGAGGAAGGTTGAAAACACGTTTTTTGTATGTGTGTTAAGGATACGTTGCTAAAAATCCCGGGAGGTCACCCATCCGGGAACTAGCAACGCCGGCCGTTACGTACACTATACAGCACACTATACAACGATGGATGTATAATATTTCCTAAATCCAACCACTTCAAAATGGTTCGCTTTGACAGCCTTGACTTTTAATTTTTATCAAACATATAATATAATATAAAACAAGCCAAAAAAAAATGTCGGTGGGGGGCATGCGCCTCCAATGCCCCCCCTGGCTACGACACTGATTCAAATAATTAATTGTTATATGTAAGATCGCTTATTTAAGTTCGATAAGTTGACCTGTAGACTGTAAAGTCTAGGAGAACAACAATGAATAAAAAATTAACTATTTTATATTGTGCTTACCTGCAACTGCCTAAACACATAATTAATACATAAGTATATTATATAGTTTAATGTTATTACTTTGTGTCTTACTAGTTACTATGTTAAGACTCGTAATCTAAATACCACTGCCTAAAAAATAACCAAGTACACGATATGACTGGAAATTGATGTCATCATATTATACATTTACATTTAAACTCAGTGGTCAGTTGTGAAATAGTATAATCGTATTTGTATCTAATAATATAATATTAAAAATTGAAATATTTTTAAATTCGGCGGCCAGCACAGATATGTTTAATAATTATTATATATATATCTGTGGCGGCCAGTGATAATGTAATTTCTTGTTTATATTCCAAACCACGGTTTAAGATATACACGGTTTGGGGTAGGTATATCTACAACCGTGTTCCAAATCAAACTGATATGATATTTTCATCCATGATAAACCGTTTTTTTCTAATTTTTATTTAGTGTCTGTTGAAATGTTCTATTTTTTTCCAAGTGATGGGAACCGTGGATGGGAATTTAAAGTACCAAATGATATATTTTTGATACAGGGATACATCAATAGAGTCTCCTGTGGACTCTGGTAGTGTAACTATAGTTAAACAATTTGAGTCTAAAACAATAAAAAAATTAAAATTTTAAATAAAATTAGTATTCACAAAACACAATAGATAGCGCTACGTGTATGTCTATGGTCCCAAGCTCGAGTGCTTGACTGTAATAATTTTCCACTAATAATAAGATATAAATAATAATAGTTATTAGGTATACTTATTAGTTATTAATAAAAGATTCTGTCATTATGGGCGGAGAAACCCAGCTGGCTTCAAAAAAATCAACTCAATTTTACGTCACTCTAGCCTTCCAAAATTATTTCTACATCACACTTTAAGATTGGCGTTCAACTACTACATACAAATGCGTTTTATAAGAGTTGAAAACTGGAGGTAAGTGTAAAATAAGTCAATGTGTAATTTACTTTATTCCATGGCATATTTATATTATATATTCGCACGCCTGAAAGAATAGTGACACAACTCAAAAAATACGTTTTTCGAGTTATTACCGTCAAAATTTGCAGAAATTCATCCTTAATATTTTAGTATACTTAAAATAATAATTTAAGTAGCATTTCACCTTTGTTTTATTGTAAATCTGTTTTTTTTGACTTGTGTCATCATTTCTGGTTGGAAAAAAAAATATTTTATAATGTACGGCCACATAAAATTGGGCATTTGGGCCTCGGGGCTGAAATTTCATATAGACCCTTTTGACAAGACATGTTTTAAAAAGCCACTCACTACGCCCGCAGGAAGATACATTTTTCTAACTATTTCACAAATTGACAATTGCATTATACAATTATAAAATGAATAGGTAGGTATATGTAATTTATGTCTATAAAACTACTACTGTTGTAGTATAATAAAAGTTAATACTTCATATTTCATTAATTTAAATTCAAATTTTCATAGTAACTTTTAAATTTATTAACAGTATACCTACTTATTTACAACAAATATTAAATAAATTTAAATTTAAATTTAATGCGTCTTTCCTACCATAGTGCTTTTGTAGGTATTTATTATTTAGTTGTTTTTGTTGATAAAAAAAAAAATGGTGTTTTAAATATAGAAAAACTATTTTTTTAAATCACTGAAAAATGTGTTTCAGCTTAAAATTGTTTGGGCCATTTTCATTTTGGTACTTGAGAGAGCCCCGATGCTCCCACCTCGGCTAGACCCCCCCCCCCTCTTAATCCGGCCTTGATAAAACGCTTATAAAGTACAATTTACAATATTTTGTATCTAAAATAATGGATACGATTTTTTATTTATAGTTGGAAAACTAAAATCCTTGTATTAAAAATATATGTTAAACATTAATAATAAAATAAAAGAAAACAATTACAAATTCCATGTAATTTTGTTTTACAAAACTTGTCATTTTAGTTTGGAAATTAATGTACGGAATACGGATATATAGGTGACTATATATTTGTATATATATGTATTACTTAAATAAATAAATGGTGAAAGTTTCAATTCTCTAGGACTATTATATTGTTTAAATCACGAACAATTAACCGAAATAAATTTAAACTAGGTAGTCTTCGTAAATTTCACTAGACAATTCGTTGGTAGTTATTCCTTATGCTTAGGGAAACTATAGTGAGAAAATCATACAATGACATATTTAATGCACAAATTATTAAATACAGTTTCTAATCTTATAGTAGGTGCCGTATAAGTGTGCATGAAACGTTCGAAACGCTATATCCTCCCATCTTCAACAGTGGCCACGAGACACATACCTATGTTATAAAAATCACATAATTTTAAAATAGTAGTTATACTAGTTATCAGGAACCACTATAGTTGTTATTGTGTATCTATTTTTTTATTTGTTAATATTCATTTATAGTTTATTTTATCAGATTCATCTGTTTTATTTTTAAAATATTATGATTCTGCTCGGAATCTTAAATAATAATTATAAATACACATTTGTAAAATACGTTTCTCGATGTCATATATTATATATTATAATGTATTGTTATTTATATTCATATGCAATTCATTCGTACATTAGACATATACAGGTTGAATAGGATCTATTGTCGTTTGTTAACACCTCGTAATGTATATTATATAGTTTTATTTAGGGTGTTAAATAATAACCTCAAATTCTGGACATTTTACACTTAAATTATTTATTAGGCCTAGAGTATATTGAAAACGCTACGATATATTTATTAAACTATTGTTATAAGTTACAACTTAAGTAGGTATACAGATTAACTATTTAAGTTAATGTGTTGGTACCAGAAACTCGCCAACGATTTACTGTACTTTTTTAGGCCAGGGGCACAATTATATGCACCTTGGTTGCATAGTATTGTGCCTAAAGGTATGTCTTGTCGTCATGACCTCTGAACCCTTAGCGGCTTAGCCTTCAGAAGTGGATTCCATTAGACACTGTGGGTGGTTAAGTGGTAAAATCATCAATTGAGGGTTTCCTAATAGAACATCACATACCTATCGTGTACTACAGAGATAAATGCAAAAGATATATATCATCGTATATATTTAGGGTGTGGTGCATGTAAGACGAATTCTTTAATACATTAATTCTATTGTGTAGTCTTAGTGTGTCGATAAAAATACAATAGCCATAGAAAATAATATAATATAAAAGATGTTCAATTAAAAAAATGAAAATGCTAAAATCAAATTATAATAAATCGAATGTCCACATCTGGTGTGCCTGTATATAATGCGCGACCGCATTACTATAATATTTGAATAGAATATACGCTATAGGTGGTTGGATGTCATCGGTCGGTACAATTGTACAATATAATAATATCTAAATCTACCAATAATAAACCATTACGGAGTTATTTTATAAAGTCATAACGACACAATTATCTATGGACTCGGGATTTTTATATGCATCATGCACAATGCACAAATAGCATAATATGATATAAGTACGATCGAACATTTTGACTTGATAAAAAATCAAGACTATAATCAACTGTACAACTTAGGGTTTAAACTCTATATGTGCTTTATTATTACGATAGAAATCTAAATCTCAATTTGTCCATGTATTGAATTTTTATAATATAAATTTATATTAAAATGTTTGAATTTTGAAGGTTGAAATAATATTTTTTTTAGATTCTAATAGTTAATGCGATAACCTACGTTTCTTTTTTTATGTATTATTATCTATTATTGAATATGGTTCTAATTTTTTTATTTATTATTTATCCGAACACAATACCTAGCTTAATAAAAAAACGTAATACTACCTAATAGGTACTCTAAACGTAATAATAACAAATAGTCTGAAATTTAATAAAAAACTTGAAATTTCTCGTGTTTCTGTAGTCTATATATATATATATAGGTACGAGTATGCGCTATGCGGTAGTTAAAGAATAATAATAATAATGATATTTCAGATATTTTTAATAAACACTATGTGTAGTGTGTGAGTATATACTATGTACCTATTCGTATTAATATTTGTATGATATTAATCGTTAATGTGTTTATGTGTTTCGTGTATGTATAATGGGTTGTTATTTGAAGTTCGTTCTGAGATCAAGTTTTTAGTGTTTATACAGAGTCATTCACCAAGCATGCTCACTCCATTTTTTTCTTCAGTTATGCAGATTGTAGTCATTAAAAATCCTATTTTTAGAGTTTTTAAATATACTTAAATACAATGTTTTCATATACTTTAGATTTTTTGTACCTACTACTATAGTTGGAGTATCCTGTGGAGATACAAACTTCTATTTTTCAAAGGGGATCTCCCTTTTCTACTGTAAATTATTTAGGGAATAATTTTTTTTTAAAACGTTGACGTAGTAAATCAAAATTCGAACAAGTACCTAGTCTTTATGTTACCAATTTAACTTTGTGTACCTATACCTACTAATAAGGATAATAGATCCACGATAATAGGTTTGGAAGATATGGGTGATTTGAAAATTTTAGTAGCTAATTAATATTAATCTCTAAACATTTATAATTTTTAAAAATAGTCCAAGTATAATAAATACTAGATCCAAAATAAAATCTATTTTATAGTTTTGTAAAACCATTTTTATGAACTACCATGCTTAGTACTTTATTGTAAGAACTGAGAAACTATAGGCACTAGTTTAAATTTATTTTAAACGAGGTAGGTATATCTACATTTTTAAAAAAATGTTTTCACTTAACAGCTTACAGTAAAAAAGTGGGGGGGGGGGAGTTGTCATTTTAAAAACGGTATCGCAACAGGATTAATTTAGACAATCTAAAAATATGGTCTTTGTTAATCAGAAATTGAATAAATTCATTATTAAAGGAAAAATGAGAGTGAACATGCTTGTTGAACCACCCTGTATATTTTGTAGGTAATATATACCTAGTACCTTTATACTACTTGGTAGTAATTACTAACAGTAGGTAATACCTACGTATAGACTATAATAAGTACTGTATAGTTGTAATTATAAATGAATGGTTTTATTCAAGAGTCATACCTACATTGTGTAATGTGTAGAGTGTAGACGTACCTATAATAGTAGTATAGTGTATAATAATATAATATATTATTTATACAAACGATCACGAAAAGCGTACGGTAGAAACCTATATTTATTTTATTTCAACTGTAAAAAGTTTTCTAATACTAAAGTCAATCCGGTTTATTTTCATAGGAGAGCAAACTTTTTACTTCACTGAAAACATATAATCTGAATTTATGCATATCTAATAATTATATATATATACTTACCTACAGAAATTAATCATAGTCCGTTCAGGCAATAGGTACATAGTAGTTGATTATATCATTGTCACTGTTCATTTTGTACATATTAAATGTAACAAAATATTATATGCATCTTGGGCCATCCTCCATTGTTCTTAATTGTTATAGTTATCCATTTATTGTTGTAAACAATTTGATATAGGCTACATTTTTTAATTCTTAATATCTACAGTTGGCATAACTAGCTACTATTATACTATATGTTACGATGCATCCGCATATAATACGATTGGTCTTGTATATTTGTATTTCGTGTCTTAGGAATATTAAAATTTAAAATTGGAAAAATATAATATGATGCATTGATGATTGGCACCTACTTACAAAACTAAAAATGCCTGATAGGTATTATAAAAAATAACATCAAGTTTAAAAACTAATAAATTAACTGGCCAAAACATCAAGTGCAAAAAATGATTATGTTTTGAATAAATATAATAAAATTAGGCACTTACATTTATATAGGTATATATAATCTATTAGGTATATACTTTTTAGTAAACTATTGTAGTACTGTACTGTTTTTCTGTATTGACGATTTCTTTCAAAATTTCTGGATAATTATTATGGGATTACAAAACTAAAATAAAAAAAAGTCGAAATATCATATTATATTATTATACTATATAATTTATAAAACTCGCAACATAATATATCTATATAATCTATATGCTCTGATTATTCTGTACATACTCAAATAATTAATGCCGTTGATTTTGTTTTGTTTTTTATAAGCACAATATTTATTTTTTATCGAACTTATTAATTCGTTATCATTTTATCAAGCGATTCGTGTTTCTGCATTTGTCTTACCTATATTTAAAAAACAATTATAAGACTACAATTATATATTTCAGCAATTACGGGGGCAGCGTGAGCGTGGGCACCACCACTCTCTCATTTTAAGTTTAAAGCAGTTTAAGTTCACAGTTCACCTATATAATATGATCAGAGGTGGGTTTTTTTTTGGGGGGGGGGGAGTAACCTAACTCCCCACCGACCACCTTTGCCTATGTAAAGAGTTAAGTGTAAATATAAGGTAATTCTAATTGTCATCAAAGTCATCAAAACATAAAATATTTATATATCATAAATTAATAAAAAAAATTATTTTCATATTGAGGTATTAAGTGTATAGCTATAGGCTATAGCTGCACATAAAATGACTTCTCACAACTCATCAATAGAAAAAAAGTGAGATATTTTATGTGTATAGTGTATAATATCGTATATTCATAATATTATTGCCCCTCTCCCGCTCTTGAAACTTGAAAAGAACCGTCCTGCTATACACACACATATATATATATGCAACTATATGGACTATGTTTTTAGGTCATACTTTTCAGCGATTTCGTAAATTAAATAAACACAGTCAAGTATAGCAATTAAGTAATAGGGAGTAACCTTCCTCCTATATAATGTAATAATTTTATAATTTTGCTAGTAGTCAAGAGTCAAAACGTCAAGTAGAGTAATCTATCTATCTATATAAATAAAAAAAACAAAAAATGTTTGCGACTGACTGATTGTGTCCTTTATGCATTCCTAAACCATTCATCCGATTCCAAAATGCAATTTGGTACAGAGATGGATTAGACCTTGAGCGAAAAAGATAGGCTACATTTTGTCGCGAAAAAGGTAAATAAGAGGTCCAACCCGGGGGTGTTGTCAAACGGAGATTTTGAGATTATTATTATTATTATTATTTGTTCATAAATGGTTGTCATTGGTTTTAATATCAATAATAATAATTATTATTATTAATGCGATAAACCTTTGTATCTTAGTACAGAATGTATTGAGTTCGAACCATGGTTTCGGTGTACCGATTTTTTGCATTTTTTGATACTTTAGAGTTGAATAAATTATACACTTCCGTAAACACCATACGAGGTCCACGATCTACTGCAAGTAGATTGCCTACCTGAGAATAAACTACTCACATAATCACAAAAACCTAGTAATAGCAACGCATTGCCGTGTCAGCTAGTATTTAAATAAAAATATGGCTAAAAAAATAAAACGTTATTGTTTTCTTTATTTATTTTTTATATTATATACTTTCATAATAAATAATTATATGTAAATATATTTATATGTGATTTTATGATTACTTCATACATTGTCAATAGTAAGTTATACTAAGTTGATCGTGATTTTATAAAAACCGGTAGTGTATATGTGCCAATGCGCATTTTATTTTAATTTTACAATTCATTGTTGATTTTCATAACGGCTATGCACCATGCCCCCGTGTTATTATTTGCGAACAACATAATATATACAAATTATATTATTAAATATTAATTATACTAAACAATTATTAAACAATTAAACAAATATACCTATATTTAAAATTGTAATTTATTTATATAGGTACGGACTTAATGTAAATATGTAATGTAATATTTATCATAAAATATATGTATGATCATCATTTTAATAATTGGTAAAAATTATTTAAAAACTTAAGAATTTTTTCCAAATTATTTAAGTATTATAGTTAAATAATTATCGCCTACAGCCTATATAGGTACATATTTACATATTTCAATAGGAGGTTTTTACTTTTCAAATAAATTTTATAAACAGTATTCATTTGTAAGTTTAATTATTAATTAATAATTTATTGTAAAATTCGTATTAGTGGATTTATACGCAGTAGGTATATTAAAAATCTAACCACAGCACGCGCATGACGCAAACGGCACAAACCCATAATATTGTAATTTGTATCGATCGCGCGTCACTCAAAATCGTATATTAATATAAAAAAATTATTAGTATTACCTATTCAAAAACTTTTCAAAACATGAAAATAGCAATAGATACTAAAGCGTACTAAAGCTTGACTAGGAGAGGAGTGGTGAATGGTGAATATTTTGTTAAATCCGATTTAAATGGAGATCTCTCTACGGCACTCCAGTCTCCAGTACTGCAACTGTAAAACCCCCCCTGAATCCTGATATTTTGCTAATTTTCGCCACTCCTCCCTAGATCCCAATCAACTAGCTTTTTGATTTTTTTCTCAACAATAAGATGCCTGAAAATGATGACATAAAAATATGTATTTTAGATGGAGGTCATATTGGATAGGTCATATTTCAAGGTTAATGCATAAATACACATTATTTGAATCTTTTTCAAAGCATAAATATCTAGAGTTTATATAGTTCTAACTATAATATTATATAGGTACTTATATCAATACGAATATAGCAATATATATTAATTATTCAACTATATAGATACCTATGCGATGCCCAACTAACACTTTGCGTCTCTATACTATATAGCACTGGTGGCTACTAACCTTAATTTTGCGAGCCGCTAAGTTTATAAAGCTAATTCGAGGCGAGCCACATTTCGTGCCGGTCATACATCGGTAGAAATGCTGACAATATTACCGATTGGCACTGCGTTTTTCTGTAAAACCCCATCCAGGGCTTCTATGATGGCACAACCCCGAGTAGTATATTCTTCAAAGCAACCAGGTCATGAAAACACTGTCTAACGGAGATAGGAATTATATTTATTAATTTTACTCTAAGCTTGGTTTCAAGAGCCGGACGAAACTGATTTAAGAGCCGCGTGTGGCTCGCTATAGCCTCGTCGTGGCCATCTCTGCTATATAGTAACCTAACCTAACCTACGTAGTATGTATACCTTTATATTATATAATATATGATGGCAGTTTCGATCATGTACGCAGTACAATGTATTTATGTATCATAGTAGTTATTAGGTGAATAATAAATATACTAATAATATAAACTAACAATATATAAATATAACACATCTGCGGTATAATAGAGTTTAATACACTAATATTATACCTATACGTAGGTCGTAGGTGTCTCTATACATAATAATAATAATAATAATAAAGGTACAGAAACGCACGCACGCGGCTGCAGTACGCGCCGAAACGAGAGACGATGACAGACCGCGACCGCGCGCGTGTGTGTGTGTCCAAAACAACGCGCGCGTCACACGCGATGAATGATTATGCGTATAATAATATTATTATTACAAAAATAATATATATAATAATATAATTGTGTTTACACCTAAGAACAAAACTGGTTTTCCGCGATATGCTCGTCGAACAGTGAACGCACACTATTACAATAATAATAATATCATAGCCGCGTTACAGTGCATAATATAATAATAATAATAATAATAATAATAATAATAATATAATAATAATAATAATAATAATAATAATAATTTTAAAATGTATAATAATTATTATTATATGAGGCGCTAGCGACGCGTAGTCGTCCGCGTAAGTTGCACACGGGGAAGGGGTCAAGGAGGGAAAAAACGCGCGCGCGTTGCGTTCGCGACCGAGCGGTGGCGACTGGCGACCCGCGGAGAGCAGCAACACGCAGTCCGGCGAGTACCGCGCGGCGCTGTGGATTCGATTTTCGACCGGTGATCGCGACGGACACGCTTTTAATCATTTTAAATATCAATCATCATCAGTATAGTGCACCTTTTCGTTACCTTTAATTCTCCATCCATCTGTTTTCACTGTTATTATTCATTTGTTTTACTTTCGTTCGATTTGTATTTTTTTTTTTTTTATTCTACACGCCTACTCGATTCGCTACATTTATCTCGACGTCCGTGTACGATTTTTTTAGTAAATAATAATTAAATTTAATACCATATCATCGTCACTGGATTTATATCGGTCCATATTTGCGATCGTATTTACGCGCGTGGCGCCAGTCGAATAATAATTACAACAATAATAATAATAATAATGTTATATTATTAAAATATAATTTGTGCGTTTGTAACATCACCCGGCCGCGAAATATATTTTCATCCGAGTTTATATTGTACTTGTACTTAATATATAATACATCGTAAATCGCAGTATTTCAATATAATATAATATCATATTATTATTGTGTCACGACGGGCATGGATTGCAAGAGTTTAACCAGTAGAAAAGCTCCGCGCACGTTGCAGTAGATAGGTACGTTCTCCCGTTGTAAATTAATCGTAATACATATTTGTGTAGGTACGTTATTATTATTATTATTATTATTATATTATCATAATATTATGCGAGAACAACGCGTGCTATTTTCAGTCTCGCAGTCCGAGAACCAGATTTTTAGTCTTTTAATATTCCGTATAGGTAGCGGCGATAAATTTCATGAATATATTGTTATGTACCTACCTATATAGGTTTGTAATTGTATATATTATAAGTCCGCCCCTGCAACAATGTCAGTCCGTTCTCCAGGCGTTTACATGGGCACCTATAATATCGTGGTCGTCTGCTTATTTTATTATAATTTTTTTTATCAACTAAAACTCGTTTATGCATATAATCTTCTATCTATATTTTTTATCTTGCAAAATAGATACTCGCGCGATTGATGGTACTTTCGCAACAGGTGTCTGGCGCACGTTAACTATATGTATACATCTCGCACACGAATATCACACCGCCAATAAGTAGGTACCTACTTACCTTATACTTACTCGAGGCCGTTGGATTTATTCCGAAATATAAACATTTCAGTTTGTTTGTATTTTTCTTTTGCGTTTGGTACTAAATAATATTACACGCAAGTACATAACTACGTAATAAATGTCCGTCGACTCAAAATTGAAATTTATTTTAATCATAAATCACAAAATTCAAGGTCAAGTTATATCATATTATTATTATAGGCATATGCAAAACATCACTGCCAAAAACTTATCAGATAATTACAAATATTGATTACGTAATAATATACGTTAAAAACATCGCTGTTTAATAGAAAGTCGTACAACATATTAATATTTTATTTTACCGTCTTCAGCAAAATAAATGTCATCAGCTATGACACCCTATATGTATAATATGTGACTACAATGCGTATTTATCCATTTGAAAACAATTCTTTTACATTATTTTGTTCGTATACGGTATTATGAGTATATATTATACTCCTACTTTTACTTTGGTGTATTTTGTGTTTTTTTTTTTTACTTTTATTATCAACGCCCCCAGACCTAGAATAACCTTGATATGTATTAATATTGTATCGACAAACTATAATTTCAAAGTAAAGCTTGATAAAGTAGATATTATACATAACATTACATTTGAATTAATCTGTATCGTGTCAATAAAATGTTATTTAATCAGAGGCTAAAATACCTAAATTTTCGTACTGCACACTTTATATGTGAAAAGTTATTGTCTATAATAATAGTTTGTTTTAAAATATAATACACTAAACTAATAAACTTTAAATATAATTGTATAATATTATAATGATTCATTATGTGGTCCTATGTTAAATATATCAAAGTACACAGATTTCCGGTTTTTATGTATATTAACTTTTAATACAACATTCCGGATATACATCATATTGATCACAATTTATTAGTATAATATGATTTGCATATTTAATTTATATTAAATATTGTATAGATTATTATTTATAGCCTGTACTATAGCTGTATTACTACTCCATCTGGGTAAAATGTACAGAACACAGATATAAAATAAAAAAGTAATATTGGTTGTTCCACTGAATTAATTTTATTCTTTACAATTCATACAATATGAGATTTAATTACAGAACCCACACACTTAAACCAACAAATAAATAAGAAATAAATTGATAACCATGAAATCAACATTTTTGTGTAGCGTATAGTGTATACTGTATATAGTAAGAGAAATAATATACTTATCTAATACTCAAAGTAATCATTCGTCGCTAGTCACAAGCCAGGATTTTAGAACAGTTAGGGTTTTACTTGAGTAAATAATTTACGTTATTTTTTTCTAAACAGTTTTTATACAACGAATAATATAGTTAGTCTCAACTTTAGTCTACATTTACAGTGTTTAACCTGGTCATCTAAAGTTCTCCTCGGGCCTTAATAAACGTGATAATAATCGTTGATACACACCATCGATTATGGTAGACGTTTAGCAATGTTCTAAATCAACAAAAAAAAACTGAACCTATGATTATCGACGTCTTTGTCATATTCAATAATTTATTTTATATCTATTAAAAATTACCAACAATTGATCTATGTGTATCAAAATGGCAGTAAATGAGATTTTTAGTAGAAAAATAATTTTAAGGGACACCTAGAACCTAACCTAACCTAGAACCCTACCCCTGCGTACGGCACTGTCGCTAGCACGATTAAAGGTAGATAGATGCTATCTTTAATCGTAGTCGCTAGTCAATACGTGTTACATTTGCGTGGAAACTAATATCTTTATCAGGCGCGGATTCGGGTGGGGGGAGGGCTATGGGTGCTCGGGCACCCCCTGTCGACTAAGTCCTAATAAAATAAATTTGTATTCAAAATTACGTAATGTAAAATAGAAAGGTGTAACCATTTTTTTAAGCACCCCCTGGTAAAATCTTCTGGATCCGCGCCTGATCTATATATAGTTGATCATTTTGTTATTTAAGATCATTGATTTAATAAGGTCATTCCTTATATTGTTGTGTGCTGTTTTGTATAAATTATTTAATTGTACAGTTTATAATGGAATATACTATATATTGTACTAATTCATAAAATTTAAAACAATTGTATTCCTTGACAACCGTAAACCGACAGTGTATCACACAAATCAACTAATGCCCTGCTCAATTTTCAATTTTACAAATATGCGTAACAATATTATTATTGGGATGAAAACGTGGATGTGGACTGTGGAGAGAATCATGGATAAACAATTGGGGTTAAAATATAGCTAGTGTTTTAATCTGGTGGCTATATAGTGTATATACAATAGTTTGGTTGAAATTTATTATTTTAGGCGTTCCAGAGTTATGTACATTGTACATACACATCCGTTCACACAATTTTTTGACAGATTTATTAAAATTGTATTTGTAATAACAATTTTTTTACTTCTGGACTTGTTTAGAGGAATATAGGTTGTAAAAAAAATTCTGAAGTATAAAAGTCTTCAAATTTGCACTTTCTGTTTGTTGAGTCCAAATATATTTTAGTCGAAATAATATTATTTACATGATTAATTCAGAGGAAATTTGAATATGTATAGATAATATACTGTAAAGAGTATTTTAGTGATTTTCCCGTATTATAAAGTGTTAACTATATAAAATAATTTAAATTCAAATTGGGAAACCAAATTATAATTCTATAACAAAAAAACAATGTTATTTATACATTTT
This sequence comes from Sitobion miscanthi, assembly GCA_008086715.1. NCBI lineage: Eukaryota > Metazoa > Arthropoda > Insecta > Hemiptera > Aphididae > Sitobion > Sitobion miscanthi. The sequence goes on from CM017797.1 coordinate 100,368,194, forward strand.
AACAAAAAATATTAAAATTTTGCTATGCAATTTGAGGATTGGGTTAACTAATGAAAACATATTATTATTCTAATATATTTAGCCTGGTATTCAATTTACATAGGCACATATGAAAACCTGTTCATTATATATATACCTAATATACTCCAACCTACCTAGGTATATAGTATATAGTAGTATTCAGTCTACTGAATGAATTGAATAGGTACATAATCAGCACCATTTTTAATTTTTAATAATTGATTAAAAATTAGAAAATTCTTAAAACTTAAAATAATATGATTAAATTACTAAAATAAGTGAAATCAAAATAGGTGTTTAGGTATAGTTTGATATGTTATTGGTGGCATACATCTAGACTTGTTGCGTACGTGCTTTGCGAGCACCTAAATAAGTGAAATTTAAAAATATGTACAAATAAATAATAATACCTTCTCAGTTTTTCGCCAACAATATGATTCGTGAACCTCGGATTTTTTATTTACGTGTTTTATTTTTAAATAATAGTATTTATCATGTTTATATGCGCGATACAGTGATACGTACAATAATCTGATGACAATGCAATTTAATATTAATTGTATCAAGTATTGTTTGTTTTGAAACAACACGCGAGGTTGAGGTGTAAGATTGCGAGTATTTAAAGAAAAAACCATGTAGAGTGTAAAAAAAATGGTTAAATAAATTATTTCAAAAATATAATAACGCACTTAAATCGCACTTGAACGCATCTTAGTTTTATATTATTATTATTATAGGTATATTATAGTAATTTTACTCGGTACAATGAATTGAATAACTCCTATTTAAAAAAAATATATAGATACCTACTGGCATAAATAATATTCTCTTTGATTCTCGATTGTATTCAAATTTTAATTAAATAATACACGGTAGATACTCAAGATACCCTACAAATTAACTACAAATTATAGTATTGTGTTTGAACAATAGTTTAAGCTGAACATGATATCGCAGTGAACGCGTGTGACCATTAAGTCAGTCACTATATAATATAATATTAGGTATATTGTATAATATTGTATAGTATATACTATATAGTAATATAGTTCCAAGTTCTTCGACCTTAAGGTCAAATCTATTTTTTTAAATAGCTAAATACTTTTTACGTAAGAACTATAAGAATTATTACTATAAAACGAAAACTTATGATTGTAATTCTGATCTTAAGGTTATCGAATTTTTAAACTATTAGGTACTTACATTATTTCTTATACCAATAAACCATCATTATTCTTAATAATGTATTATTATTTGATCATTTAAATTGAAAACAAAATTCCCAAAAATAACAATAATGTACTATACGAGTATATTTTATAAATTAAAACTATATACGTAGAAACTAGAAATAATAGGCGATATACGTATTTATTATGCACTAGTATTTTACAAGTTGAAATATAATATTTAAACTATATCAATGTTATTGATTTATGAATTATAAAAAAATATTGTTTTGATTATTCCTTTAGTTGTGTTCACTGAAAGTGTCCAATGATGTATAACCGTGTTATGGGTCATCCTCATGGCGTTGTAAGAAATTTGGCAATCATTATCATATATGTTTAAACATTTTTATGTGGGTCACCAACGATGAACCTAATCTCATTGTACTAGGAAATGAAAAAACAAGTAATAAAACACTGCGAACTATTTTTTTTTCAATTAGATAACTCTGTTATAGTACCTATATGGCTATACTAAAGATTAAAAATTTAAACCCATAAAACCATTTCAGATTCTGAGTAGATCGAGAAATCTATTGCCGATATTTCGATAATGTATCAATAAAACATGTTCTGCATTTTTAGTCTTATCATATAGTAGAAATAGTGTTAAAAAATGTTCCCTAAATTATGATGACATTATAGTATTGTATCAACATGTTTAATCATTTTTTGGGTTATAACGGTAATATTATACTGTTTTTGTAATTATTATAACTGGTATTTTTCCTGTTTTTCCTGTTTTCTTCAATTAAAGCCGTATTTTTAAGATTTTAAGATCTTTAAATTGAATGAAACTTTATAAATTCCTTATTACGTAACTTTGATACCTCATAACTATATATAGTTATGGATTTTTGATTCTAAACGAATCGAAGAATTCATTGGTTCTAAACTGTTGTGTGTGTGTGTGTGTGCGCGTGCACGTGCCTGTTTTTTGTTTTTGTATCTATTGTAGTCATCACGTTTTGGAGCAGAACAAAATATGCTTCAATGCTCAATATTAAGGGCGATTTCTGGTGACATATGTATCAAAATATATTTTTTTAATAATTCGGTAAACTAGCAAAAACACCGAGAAAACGGTAATTTACGCAACTCAAGTTGTTGACAAAAAATTTCGATTGAGATTTGATATTTTTACCAGTTATTTATACTACCATTTTCTATAGATGTGAATATATGATATAATTTGATTAATGTTTTATTTCGTTTTAGGCCATTTATAGGCAATTTGATTAAAGTCGAAAATTTATAATATTCAAACAAACAATAACGATTTTCCATCTAACAATTTTAGATTTTTTGCTGTAATTAGAAAAAAATATTAATTGTAGCGTGTAAAATGTATATTGTGAAATATTTTTATATTACTCAGGTATATTATTATTGTCCATTTGTCTATACACAATGACATTTTCAAAATATTTTCACTAATTAGCTATTTAGTCAATAATACCACTAAACCTATATCATATCATATGATATGTGTTCATATATTGGCATATATACAATTAAAAAAAGAGGTTGACACTGTATCCGCTCAGTATCGTTTTTTTTTTTTTTTGTATAATGATTTATCATTGAATTCGATTATTCAAATCTAACACATTAATTATTGCAGTGACCTAATCAACGTCGAGGTACACTCGTAATCTACTATATTAAGCAGAATGAGTTCCTCGGGTTTTTTTATATGATTTATACGAATTTTTATAAGTTTTAAATTTTAAACTTGACATGAATAATCAAGGTTATTTCTTATTAGTCGTTAATATTGAAAATAATGAATAATATTGTGAAGACTGATGACTATATTTAGAATGTTAAATATCTGAATACTATTGACACTATAATTTGAAAAAAAACTGTTTTCACTATAAACATTTAAAATTTAAATTACACATTTCATCTTTTTGTTTTATTTATGCAATAATTTTTTATTTCTTTTTATTTAATAGAATTTATTTTAATATTTATTTTGGATATTGAATTATATAATACAAGGTCATATTTATGCGTATAATCGTATCGCTTTATTGCTATTTTCGATATATTTTGAAATCAGAAAAGTGATGTTTTATTATTGTAGTAATTTAATTATATAATTAATAATACATGAGTTTCGCACTGAGATGAGCGAAGCGATACGACTAGTCGCTCAATTTTTGTATATTCTATCAGCTGTCTGCTCTTTATTTATTTAAATTATTCCCTGGTTATGTAAACACCTGTACAGTAAAACTGTTGATAGTTTAAATACATCACACCTTAAACGATCTATATAGTACAAAATTGTCATGTTACATATTTACGAAATCGTATCGCCCTCATTTTATACCGACCAAATATGTAATATATAATTAGTCGTTTACTGTATGTATAAACGCTTACAGGTGCTGCAGCGGTAGAGCCTTAGAAAGGTGACTATAATCCTTCTTAATCGTTTTAAATTATGTACGTAGACATTTTTGGTTGTATATTTTTACCCATACTTATATGGAAAAAATCCAAAAATTGATCTGGCCACTCACAAAAAAATTTTTTTAAATCTAAATTTGCGCCCGTACTTCTAGTTATGGCTAATTTAACTGTTCCATTTACAACAATTATAATATAGTGACTAGGTAGTATAGGTACTATAATATTATATATAAATTATTTACGATACTATAGTTCACATTTAAATATTTAATTATATTATAAACTACAGACTATACTATTATACATATCTATATATATATATTTAATACAATATGTATTTACCTAAGTATAGACTATACATATATAAATACATAATAATATTAAACATATTATACGGCGGTCATTGCAGTATGTCGCGCTGCGCATGGATAAGTACTAAGTAGGCAGGTATAACATTTCGATATTGATGCTTGACACGGTATCTGGTTAACCGAGTTGGCGTACATTTTGGTAACGCGGCGTACATACGAAGGTCGACTGAAACACTGTGCACTTCGAGTTTTAGGTATAGGTAGTATAATATATATTATATATTATTGTTAATTTATACACGCATTTTACGCTGCAGCCTGCAGTATAGGTCCGTTTATGATGCATCGATATACCTATACGGGTATATAGGTATAAGGTATACTTAGCTAGTTGGTCAGATATTATATGCATATAGGCGTAGGTAAACAGCGTGCATTTTACGCGATAGTTACTTATTAATATAATTCGAGTCGAAGCCCGAAGGTTTGAAAAGATGTGTTCTTCAGCGAAAAATTAAAATAATATATAATACAGTACCTATAATCTATATATATCTACACAAAATGTAAATTATTAGATACAACACTTATACATCTAGCCTCTAGGTCGACAAATTCAAATTCGTACATAGGTGATCTTTTGACCCGCAGGGATTGGATAGACCATAGACGCCGAGTCTATAGTTTGAGGTAAAGACATTTATTATACGTTCTAAAAATATGACCGATACGCGTATTTTTTAAAATCACATTTTACGGGGCCTTGATTGATTATTGAACGATTAACGATTGACACGCATCGCGTATTAATGCATAGTTATGCGTGGGTAATGTTATATAATGTGTTCAACATAATGTTATGAGCGCCTAAGTACGTACGTTGGTTTATAATATAGACGTAATAACAATATATACCTATACCTAGTTGTATATTATTATGTCTAATTGTTCTATTATTATTATTATTAATTAAAATTGTTTTTCAGACTGTAATAAAAACCACAGTAAATAGCTAGTATAAGACGTAATGCACGATATTTAGGAGTGTATTGCAGATAAACATTTAAAAAAATGTTTTTGTTGGGTAGGTAGGTATAGTGAAAAAAACGTGCCGATGTTATTGATAGATAATATTATTCTTGTACAGGTTACAACGGTATGCCTAATTTTGTTTACATTCTGGACGAAAAATACCAAGAGAATACACATAAAATTCAAATACTTAAACGTATACATAGAGCGAGACGTAGGGGTAAATAATTCGACACAAAATAACCAGTTATTGCTAACAAGTGGAGTACCCGAGTACATATTATATTATACATTTCCGGGAAGGGGCGGCAAAATATAAAACCCAAACTGGTAAACTATCAAAGGAAACATTCTCTTCGAATATGCCATATCGTTTATATGAACATAACAATAATAGCAATATAGTTTATTCATTTGACAAATACCTTTAATATCATGTATTCGTGTTATATATATACATTATGCCTGTATGATAATAATATATTGTATACCTTCCTACTATTTAAAAAAAAATGTCCTGTACTATGTATTATATTTACCTATGGCTAAGTGACGATAGAAACGATTTTTTTTTTAAATAACAAACGACCTTTTTAATGTAAATTGTTAAGCAGATGAATTTTTTGAGAACGTCGATGTATCTAAATCAAAATTTGAACGAATAGATTCTGCAGAGTTATTAAAAATAAAACCAAAATTCGAATAAATTATCATTATTCAAATGAAAAAAATAAGGGTTTTCATTTGATAAGATTAGTGAAACACTCTGTATAAACTTAATACCTATATTATATTATTATATATTTAAATTAATTATGGGATCGAACCGTAAAACGATCATATTTGTCTACTTTATAATATATAAGCACTAGTATTGTATATGGGTCAGTTGCGGATCCAGAAATCACCTAAGAAGGGTCACCTTTTTTTAGCCCAATATTATAATAAAAAAGTAAAAACACAGTCCAAAGGGGGGGGGGGAGGGTCGCCTTTATCCGCCACTAAAATCTATCCAAAAACATATTTCCTATATCTACTTCGCGGAGCCACGATTCGAGATGATGTTGATCGCCAGTATTTAAATTCACCGCGTTCGTCTCTTTATCATAAACTTACACATAAATATTAGTTGTATTACCTACCAGACTTTGCCCGGGTTAAAATTAATTTATATTACTATCGTTGTTCGTCATTTTTAAGTTAAAATAGGTATAAAATACGAATTATTCCTATAGTTGTTTATTTATATGTTAGTTAATTTTATGATTTTTCATTTCTTAATTATGTACATATTTTTTATGGAAATGCAAAAAACTACAAGAGACAGGACAGCTGACAGATTCAACTAATGCTTAAAAGCAGACCTAAATCGAAACATCGTTAAGATAACTTCGTTTTTATATGTTTACATAAAATATATGTCCAGAATAAAAAAAGTAAATCATAAAAGTAATCATTGTAATATTGTGTTAAGAAATATTTGGTTTTAAAATTTATTGTTTTTAAAAAATATAATTCTTAACATTTTTACATTTCGTATAGGAGGTACTTCTATATTTATTATAATAGTAATATTATCACTTATAGATTATTGCAACCATTTAAATACACAAAAAAAACAACAACTGAATTTATAATGTGTGGTCCACTCTATATACCAATCGCTATAGAGGGAGGAAAACAAAAGTTATAAACACCCTTCTTATTTCAAGAAATCTATATTGATCCTAAATAAGGATATAACTTTTATTGAAAATGGTCTAGTAGATGTTGAGTCTATAGAGGACAAACAAATTATCTATATTCGTATATAGATTGTTATTTGTTGGTAAGTTTGTTAATTCTTATAGTAATTTAGTGGCGACACAAATAATGGATGTATAATTATATTATATTATATTATATTATATTATAATATATGTAATTAAATTTATGGTATTTGGATGTTTAGCCCGAGCCTTTTCACCCCCGGGTTTTCTAGCGGTACCGGACGTTTCCCCCTGAACTGAGACATTCCCACTCCCTGAATCAATATAAATATTTTTTTATAACTAAAACTTGTTTAAGTAGAAGCAATAATATTTTGGAAGAGTGGAATAAATTTCAGAGGGGGGGCTAACATTATTAACATAAATGTGTCGGAGTGGAGGGGCTTCGATCCCGCACAAATAAAAAAGGAGGGTGCTAAAGCCCCCTTAGCCTTTCGATTTATGTCCAATGGGGATATTTCAAATGATATTAAAACAGAATCAGTGTTAGATAGCACAAAAACAAAGAAAATAGGTTTAAAATAATACATTATATTATATTCTTATTAACCAATATCAAACGTCTGTTATTTGGATTTGTTAGGTACACAGTTGTGACTTGTAAAATATTATATTGTAATAATAATAAGACAATTATTTTCTTAGTAAGTGTAATAATATATACAATTAAATAGGTAATAAAGTTGAAGTTATAGCAAAACTTTGTTATTAATTGACAAAGCCCCACACGAGTTAAGTATATACATTATACATAATTTTAGCACCCCCTAAAATGTAGCTCTAGTTGCGCCTTTGCCGATGGGGGGAGGCACGGGGCCTAGAATCTTAATTGATGTAGGTATATCTATAACTATGACATTATTTCACTTCGACTGTCCACAAACATTTTAACCATTGGCAATTGATTCTTTGATATAGTCTATATCAAAGAATCGCGGTATATTTACCACTGTAACTAGTATTGCACCTATACTACTAGGTATTTATCCAGAAAAAAACAATATACATATAAAATAATGTTACAATGATTGCTTTTCGATCTGTGTATACCTATCATAATTTATAATATACCGTATAGTATGTACCTACGTATTGTTTTCGGAAAAAAAATAATATGACGAATTCACTGAGACATTGTATTTGTAATGTATTATCTTTATACTGGAAGACCAGATTGATACAAATAATTTTAAAATGGTTTCAATGTCGTCTACGTAGGTAAGTACAAAAGAAGATTTTAATTGGCGGTCGAGTTATACCAGGTACGAGGTGAGTGGTAACTGGTGGTCTTTTTATTTCGTGGAAACATACCTACTTACCGATTTCGGTATGTCACGATCGGGTGGTCAATTAATCCAGGACGTACCCGTTCAGGCGTGTCACCACTGCAGGTACCTATCTACAATAAGAGCTCGGCATTACGTCACCACAAATAAACGCCACTGCGGCCGCGTTCAATCGTAATAATAATAATAATATTGTCCGATATGTACCTGCCTGACAAACCTAAATAGCTACGTAGTCAATATTATACCAGATACCTACGCGATTCGGCCCGTATCGACGTACTTTTCGGGGTGTATGTACGTTGTTATTACTTCATTAGTTCCGCAACGCTCGCCTGTAATAATAATAATATTATACATATAATTGCAGCTGCAGAGCCGACGGGTCCGGGATATCGTTGGCCGGTTTCTGACGGTTATATACCTATGGTAATAGCTGGTACATAATAATATTATATATGAATATACCTGTAAATAGAATACCTTCAGCTATATAATAATAGCTAATATATATCATATAGAAACGTAATGTATATACAGCATTTTGCGGTGCAATTACACTAATATGTATAGGCACTGTGCGTAGTGATGAGTGTATAATTTAATGGTTGTATATATATATAGAGTGATTCACCGAACACGTTCACCCCCATTTTTCATTTAATAATGAATTAATTTGAGTTCTGATTTTTGGAATTTTAAGTAGCACGTTAGAGCAAATTTTTTAAAATTGTTATATATTTAAATGAAAATTTAAACGAGTGGTTTTTGAGTTAGGTATCAAAATACATACAAGAACGTACTAAGGATAATAGTCATTAAAAATGGTTTTACAAGAATATAAAATAAATGACATTGAATCTACTATTATTAGTTACAACTCTGACAACCTTTATACAAGTTATAAAATGTTGAAAGTTAAGTATTAATCACTATAATTTTCATACCATCAAACTATGTTTCAAACCTATTATCATTAACTTATTATCTTTAGACCTATTATACTATTATAGTACATTAAGTTAAAAAAAATGTAAAAACTGCTCGTTCGAATTTCGTGATTTTAATATAATGATACGTACATAAACATTTTCAAAAGAGTCATCTGCTTCAGTACTTCCGTATAGGTGTTCTCATTTGAAAAATGAAGTTGGTATCATCATAAGACATTCCCTAAATGGTATAAAAATTATAAATATTTTAAAATCTGGTCCTTAAGTAATATACTTCAAAATTAAAATATAAATTAGTTTATTATTAGAGGAAAAATTGGTGCGGTCAGCGTGCTTGGGGCTTCTATATACAATTAGGGGTATTTGTTTAGTATGTGACTTACCGAGTGAAAATCGAGTTTAGTATGTGACCTACCAAGACGATTATCTAAATTATGTACGGGTACCGATCTATTAACAGGTTTTTTTTAAGTAATAAACAAAAAGTATTTTAAAAAATAAAATACAATTTGTTTATGAAATTTTTAGAATAATTTAATGTATTCATACATTTTTTTCAACTCACATTTTGTTTGACTGATTTTGACATTATTAAATGTAATACTGTATTATTTTATGTTTGTATTACTAATTAATTAAATAATTATAAACATAATTTTATGATTTTTAATTTGCCTGTTTTTAAATTAATTATCGGTCTTGAAGGTCACATACTAAATTAATTAGGGCAATTAATTAATTTAATACCCAACTAAGTAGGTACATACTACATATTATATTATTGAACTGTGATAAACATGCATGAGTTCAGAGTTGTCAGTCATCGTACGCGTATTATTTAAATTTAATTTCAGTGTCAAATCGTCAAATCCGTCTATATATATACATAAAGTATAAAGTGCAAAAAGCGTGTACCGCGATTACCACGGGTTTACATTACACGCGATCAACTCTCCGGAATTACGAAACTATTGTGTGTATAATAATAATATTTAAAGGTTTCCGCGTGTATATGTTTGGGACAATGAAAACTACTCGAGTTTGTGGTTCATGGTGGTCATCGTCGGCTATACCTACACACATATACATGCAAGTACGTACAAGATCATTCGCATGTGTATTATAAGTCTACAGTACATATATATAATATAACGAGCGTAACATAATAAGTGCACGCCACTTTTTATTGAGATCAAATCTGGAAATTTTTTTATCCGTCGAAGGACACCCGGACCGGCCGCCACGGAGGTGAGATCAACAAATTGTTTTTATTTGTTCGTTATAAACATGCCGTATGGACAATTTTCCCCTTAGGCGACATCATATAAAATACACACACATCATTGTTATACTATATTATGCATTATATACGCGAACACACCCGTTTAATATTGTCTAAATATATATAATATTATTATGTAGCTCAGGCAGTCGTTTTTTGTACAACTCACGCGTTTCGTGTGTATAAAACAATCCGAATATAATGACGATAATAATAATATGCGCTTTTTTTCTTTTTCTTTTTTTGCAATAACTTGAAGGCTACAATGTCCGGTTTGCTGCTGCGCGATGGGTAGGAGATTTCACGATTTTTTTTCAATGTTACCTACCTATATAATATAATATTTTAATATTATAGTATAACTATATAGGTATACCATGATAATAAATTAGGTTTTGAAATCGCGCAAGGGACTTATTGTGATGACGACGCGTGCAGATTTCATGTTTATACTATGTATAATAAATTATAATTATACTTATCGTCCAAAGTGTCTATATATGCACACAAAGTAATATTATAATAATGATAATATTATTACGAGTCTACGAGATTACCTGGGTAGGTATTAAGTACCTAGGTATGCGTGGGCCGGTCAGACATTCAGAACGTTAGTGTACGATAAGTATGATACTTATAATATCCCTATTTTTTTATTCGTCGACGACCTGTTGATGTACATAACAGATAAAACTCATTGTTCATAATATTATATCGTCTACATTACCAGGGGAAGAATGGTCGAAAATACGCTCACATCTGTAATCTGTATATAATAATAATATGCGATTATACATTTAACTATTTAAGTGGCGTGAGTGCGTAACTCTATATTATATTATAGATATATCTCCTCAATACCTGTTATTATGTGCATTGTATATAGGTATAATGATTTATCCGATTTTAAAAGTAAAATATCCGTAACAGTCACGGAAGTGTTTCGATAGTGCCTATAATGTTCTTCTTCTTCGCTGACGATCTGCCACTATATATATATATATTTATCTATGAACCGGAATTGAATAAGGACGCGGACCAACGAAATCGGACCGACTGCATTACCGAAAAACATTCTGTAAAATCCCGTCTGGACGTTATTAGTTTAGTTAATTGCATTTCGATTCAAATTTCTAGTTACATACGATTTGTGTTGTAGCTAGGTACTTGTATACAAGTTAATCCTATAAAAAAAAAGTATAGGTTAGGTTATAGTGTATAACTGTATAAAATATGTACGATGCAACCATGCAAGTATGCCCGGTCTAATGTTACAGAGTGCAGGACCAACATATAGGTACACAGAATACGCTGCATTATTATTATATTATACTTTTGCAGTGTTTTTAAAGTACCCTTGAAAATTATTTTTTCTTATGATGTTTTACGTCGATCTTTTTTAAAGACATTGACGAATTTTGCGCAACGCTGCCGACTAATAATACGCGTAGACTTCGGAAAGATTATTATTTTTTTTTAATAAAGATGCATAGGTCATGTACACTGGCATCATACGCTGCATATTGCATCATGAAAACTTTATTATTTTTTTTCTTAACAAAGAAATGTGAGCACGGTAGTGGCATTTTTATTTTTATTATTTTGATTCATTAGACCGACGATTGAATAATGAACCACCGCAATGTATCATAATGGATAGAGAATGATGCACGTTTTAAAATTATTTCATTAATTGTATAGTTACCCATACAGCCATAAATATGTCATCATTATTCAAAAATTGGTTGTGAAATTGTATAATTTGTGTAGTATTATGTATGAACGATTTTAATAAGGTCGATTAGTCAAAAGAATAATATTATAATTATACCAACTCGTCGACCACCAAGTTGTACACAAAACACAACGATATACACCTATATATGATAAATAATGATAATTATATGTTTTGTAGACGTATAGGTATATTATTGTCGGGAACATTATTATTTAATATTTTTTAATTACGATATTGTAGGGTTTTATAGAACGCTGCACAGTAAATCTCACTTTTAAAATGTATTTTATTAAATATATTTATTTATATTTTATTTTGAAATCAATCATCTCCACAAACAAACTAACTTCTTGTGCAATGTCGTGCTAACTGCTAGTTAGGTATACCTACCTACTTCAATACTTCATGTGCCTACACAATATGTGAATTTAATATTAACACTACTATAATAAATAAAATAATTTTGTAATCTAATGTATAAAAATCGTTATTCGGTTATCACTTATCAGCTCCATACATTATTAAGCTCAAGTACAAGCTTGCATCAAATCGAATTTTCGAACATTGCCTATACCAAGGTGGATGATTTGAACTTTGTCCGCGGTCTGACGTACCTAGTCGGATTGCCTACCAGAGTGGCTGTGTTGCACTTAATGCACCGACTTCACCCAAAAGGAGTTGAATAATCATAATTTGTTTAAGAGTTGCCATTTTTACGGCCAACAAAGTGCACGGGATCAGCTAGTATATGTATATATATGTATATTATATTTAAAATTATTTCAACTTCTATATTATGTTGAATATTCCATGTCGTTATTATAATGTAGTGTAAACATATACATTATACACATCGTCGTATACCTAAGAGCCATAAGAAAAAAAATCAATAAGGGGTGATCAAATCTCATCACACTTCCTCTAATAAACAAACGTTTTTGCTAGAATTATATTTAACATTACATAAAAGTAATCCGTGATAATGATTTATACATATTATTTTATCAGCATAACTTAATATATGTTAGCACATCATATAATAAGATTATAATATTATTACTGCAGTTCACTTCCTCCGTGCTTACTCCCTAACATTTTTTTATAGCATGGTGAATGGTGTGACTATTTATAAAATCTTATTTTATATAATATTATATTTTTTTAAATGATAATACATAGGTACCTATATTATAATAGTGTTTTTTATACATTCGTCAATTTTCTTTATGGGAAGTAATAAAAGGGTTGGGTTAACTATGTGACGCAACAGTTCGTCTATAGTTTTTAACAAAATCCAGACAATTTTTTAGTTTATGTATGTAATTCTAAAATCTCGTAAAATAAAAATATAAAAGTACCTTTGTTTTTTTCTAGATATATTAACTCTACCCTTTACCTATTATAAAAGATTAACACTAACCGTCATCGCTCAGAAATCAATCCAAATAAGTTTTTTACCTCTGATGAGTATATATGCACGCAATAATAAACGTGAAAGCGGTTGCATTAATAGCAATAAAATACCTAACTTTCCAGTTTTGGATTCTTATATAGTTGTGGATCATCATCATTTATTTTATTCATTTTTGTAAATTCTTGTTCAACTATAAAGATAATAATACCCATCGATTAACGTTTAGTATTAACATTTTAAATTTTAATTTCAATTAATGATATCAATAATATCATTAATTTCAATTCATATCGTAATATAAGTTAATTCATGACAGAACACACATTTACATTTACCTATACATAAAATATAATACGATGTATAAAAGTCCCTGGACTATTACAACCAACCATAATATAGTACTTATCGTATTTTTTATGGAGTTCAGCATCGGTACCTATTCGGTATGGACGGTGAATAAATATAAAATACTGTACATACATAATTGTGTATGTGTATTCTCTCATATATCTACCTATATAACATTATAGTTGTTATTATAGAAAATAGTTGGTCTAGCTGGTATAATAGTCATTCCGTGTTTAATCATGCATGTCTCGTATACGTGTGTACTGTGTATATTGTTTATCGTTTTTCGTTGTAGGTATCTATAATATACATTATTATTATTATTTATTATGTTATTTCGGTGCCAGATTATATATACTTACTTTAGAGTGTAGCCGTGTACATGAGGGCACTAGAGTACCTACGTACGTATATAGATAGACACGTAGTGCCTATGTAATAGCGTATGTTATAATATCTAGATGTATAACCATTACCTAGCCACCTAGGTCATACATTAATTATCGACACTTAAATATACAAACAATGAAACATTAATAAATAATACAGTTCGAATCACGTTCGATCTCACAACGAACATAAAACAGTATAATTTTATAGATAATAAAATATACCATTCATAATAAATATAATAATGGGACCGTATATATTAATAATAATATGATTCTTGCCTTATTATAGGTGACGAATAATATTTTATAGTTTTATACCTGCGTATTACGTAAAACCAATATTGATTTATAAATATTAAGTTCATTCCACATTTTTAGTGGCACGCCATTGTAGGCATTTGTAGCTAGTCCGACTTAATCAATCAACTCCTATTTATTTTATTTTTCAGAACTTTCTAAGCAGTGTAATTTTTTTTATCTAATATCGACATTTATATCGATTTAACCATTTGAGTGTTGAAAAAATGTCTATATTATACATCATATTATAGTGATTAGCGACTATATTTAAAATTAGGTATAAAATGTGTATGTGTATTCCTTGTAAGTTATAATATTATATTCGCGTACCTCAGTAGGTACCTGTGTTTAATATTAAAAATGCAATTAAAATATAACAAAAATTACTTTTGTCCGCTGCACGCAGCATGATATTATCGTATGCCTATACTATATTATGTTGTAACAATGGTCAATGATTATACCAATTTAATATAATATGTATTGTCATTTTACAGGTCAAGCGATGGGCCTCGATGGGGCCAAGGCGTTAATGGTTTTTATTCTTTACGCGTTGAGGCTTCAACAGAAGGCTCAAGCGGACATCAAAGTGGGTAACGCCATCAACGTGTTCAATCGTTATGGATACTTTAGCATAAGTATGAGAGTGGTCCCCAGAAATGACACCGATCATTCGTGGATATTCAGAGAACCCACGGTCGACGTGTTTACGAATCTGCCAGAAAAACAAAGGTAAATATTATATAGATATGGAATAAATAACATAATTTGTACGCATATATATTATATTATATTAGTATATTATGGTAAATTGCTATTTTAAAAAGCTTTTTGTATCCAAAACCTAAAGAAAAAAATGTATGTTTTCGTTGATATTAGCATCAAAAGAAGCATCGGTGGTGGTGGAGGTCAAGTCTTCCAAGGGGATTTCCACATGGAATTTTGTGATAACGTAAAACAATTAATGCAAGCCTACTTTAGAGATTTTTCCGTAGAGAGACTGGACAAGCCGTGGCAGGCATTTACCGGCAGCTGGTCGAAATTTACGTTGGCCAGGAATTTAGGTTTGTTGGATAATACACGATATTATATATATATATACGACATATGACTGCAGATAAGTCCAAAACGTCAATTAGGTACAAGGTACCTATCACCTATACGTAGTGAATAATATTATGGTATAATGCATAAACATATTTTTTACTCGTGCATAGTTAATAAGTGCCACCAAAATTAATTGATCTGGTTTATTTCGAAACAATGCGCTACGTACAATATATTTACCGTCGTGTATTATTATTTACCTACTAACCATCGATGTATATAATATTTCAATGCAGGTTTAGACGTGTCTTATGTAACCGGCGATCATTGTTATGTTCTCGTCAGGGTGGCTAGGCATAGGGAGACTGCCGATTTGGAAATGGATATGGAGAGCACCGACCTTCACGAGCCAGTGGCCAAACAGGTGGCCTCTGTTAATGTCGGCGATAGTTTGTCGGTCATTGAATTCGTCCGGAGTTTTGGATCTCATTACGTGACGTCATATGTCACAGGCAATTCTCTCTATCAGGCAAGTGTCCATTGTTTTTGCTGCAGTTAATCCATTGGCAATTAAAGCATAAACACAGCAGCTGTATTAACTATACAGCTGCTATAATACAGTTTATTACGATATAATGACGCGCAAAGCTATTGCTCAAGAAAGCTTATTAATAAATCTGCACAAAATATATCAATTACATACCGCCTACCAGATGTATTAACTTTTGCTATCTGAACTCTGGAACTCTGGAGCGATAAACTGATATTGGATGGTATTTAATCAAATTTTTTTTTCCATCCCAATATAATGTGTGTCGAAAATTAAACACACTTCAATGATTATTGAGCTAAAAAGTTTGCAAATGGCTTTTAATTTGACTGAATTTTATCAGAATAGATATTATAAAATACGAAATATTAAAAACAAATTTAAATACTATTAGGTACTGTTTCATACTATCTACCAAGGGTAAATTCAAAGGGGGAGGGGGGCACAACGTCCCTGTCTGTGCTTCCTCGCCATCATTTGTCGATGTGATACATTTTATGATAATTATTAATAATCATTAAAATGTATTATATATTTGACATTTGTATTTAACTAGATATGTGAACAAATTATACTGCAATTATTATGCATGCAACTAAAGTTATATTATGGAGGTATTTAATATTATGTAGTTTAATTTGCATGTGCTCCTCCCTCCACCATTATATTTTTCAAAATAATCAACTGTTATCAATATATGTTACTTATATATTTAATTTGTGTTAACTTTTTAGGTGTATGTATATGCTCCAAACGCTTACAAAGTAATTAAAGAACGCTTAAAAGCAAAAGGCGTATCGCAGATCTCTAATCAAGAGTTGATTGGATACTTCTCACCGTGGTACGCAGAACATGTGGGTAAAATACAATCAGCAAGTGGTAATGCAACTGTTGAAAATTGGGCACACCAAAGACTAAGAGTGAAATTTTTTGTCTTTGGGTTTGCCTCCTTACTGAAATTGCACGGAGACACGAAATTGTTAAGTGAATTGAATGGAATGTTAGGCAACGAAGCATTACTCAAGCTCGAATTAAAAACCTTGGCGCCGGCTTTTAAGGACGTTCAAAAACGAGCTTGGTTCCATGAAGTTATGGATAATAATTTAAAACTATGGGAAGTTAATATGTAATAAAAATAATATTCCTATAAAACCCAATACTAAAGTGTATTTATTATAGTAGTTTTACTAATTTGTTTTAAGGTAAGTACCTCCACCTTTCGCTCAAATGCCAAATACTAAATGTACCTAAAATCATTACCTATATAATATACCATTTTAGTATGTTTTCTTGTTGAGCAACAAGTATTGTATTATAAATAATTATTGATCGCATATGTTTTTAATAAAGTCTTTATTTATGTAAGTTACAAACAAAAATTATTGTCATTTGTTTTTTATTGAGTTACAAACAAAAATTATTGTCATATTTTGTATTTTATTGTCATACAGTATCCTTAATAATACATAAAATTAATATTAAAATCTAAGACTAGATATGACTAGTAATAATTATAAAATAAGTACTTCAAACAAAAAAATACATTTTATTTACCTAGTAAAAAAAAAATATTGTATAATTGTATAATTGTTTATAAAAATTAATGCAAAGTACACGGAAAACTGTCCCCTAATTACTCTCATTGATTTTCCATTACATAAGTAACTATTGAATAATAATTAACAAAATTATATTTTAAGATTATCAGTATAAATCTTCTATATTATTTAATGCTTGAATTGGTGAAAATATAGTTACAATATTTGAATGTTTAAATTTGTGTTTCTAATTATTTAATGACTTTTGATTAAGACGAATTAAGTAAGCGAATTTCTTTTAAAGAGAAGAGGTTCTTACTTCCCTGCCAATTCAAGCATGAGAATCGTGGTGGCAGCGTGAAATTTTTTTTTTATGAAGCAACCATTTAAAATAAGTACCCACTCACCAATTGTTTCTATATTAATGTGAATGGCCAAACCCAATCCATTAAAATTACATAAATTATTCGTAAATTATAAATGAGTACAACATTAAAATATACTCATCACCACTTTTACATGAAGTAAAAGTTTCATAAAATAGCTATTTATGCCGCCACTGCATGATTATATAGGGATGTCCATTGTGTACTAACTAATCATAAAATATGTTTGTTATACAATATTCAAATAATTCATTTATGTAGTGAGAATACTTAAGCACATCAACATACTTTTTAATAAATAATAATAATAGTTATACATTTTTTTATACAATTATTAATAGGTAATAAATTAATTGATCATTTGTTGTACCTTATAAGAATATAGTATGTCAACAAATAGATCCACTATAATGTATGTATTTAACTATTACAACAATACTGTAGATAAATATTTGTAATACAATTAGTTTACCAGGTATACAAGGCCATTACTGGGTTAATTTTTAAGGGGGAGTGTTAGTTTAAATACCCAAAGTTCAAAGGAAACCCCCTTCAAGAATTATAGAGAAAGAAAACATTTTATGAGACATTTAAACTCTTAAAATTACCCATATATTAAATTGTATTTATATTGTATGGCAATAGCCTTACAGGTAAGTAAAAAATAAGTTTATATTTTGAACAATAAATAATAATAATTATAAATTAAAATACATTGGTAATTATAACATTAAAAGAAATGAAAAAAAATATATAGGTATCTGGTATTATAATTAGTATACCTAAATGAAATATGTATATTTATAATGATAAAAATAATTCATTCTTATGAGTTACCTATACATTTTTAAGTAGGTATAGATAAAATAAAATTATAACAAGGTATATACTGTATTATATTATATATTTGAAATTATTTTGAAACTTGTTTAGTGTGGTACCTACTACCTACAAATAGTTGTAATAATCTAAAAATTATTTCAGCATACAACTTAATCAAAATATTTTAATATAAATTCACAGACTATAGTTGAAATTTAAAAATTCATATAACACTTTAGAACACAAATTAACTCAATGACTCATACACAACTGAACTCAATCTAACTATAAGCCTAGTAATAAAACTTTGTTGGTTATCTCAAAAAAATATAAGTTGCATACTAACCTACTGAATTGTACATAGGAAACATACGGGAACATATTATTAAGTATGTACCAATTTTTTAAAGATGAAAATCATTACAAAAAAAAAAATACCAAACAATAAAGAATATATTATTATATTTTAGAAATTATTGTACCAATGTACTTTTAAATATATAGCATAGTTATTATTAGGGCTCGGATTTCAATGCATTTGCATTTTTTCTTTGAAATATTCGACTTGGAACTTATAATATACAAATGTGTTTTAAGTACACATTATGCTAATATATTTTGAGTCATTTTTTCATTTTTCAATGTTTTTGATAATCAAGGTCATTATTTATTTATTTTAACATATTTCTAGTAATATTACAAAAAAATTATATTATAATATTTAAATATTTAAATAAACATAATATACTTAAACAACATTAGGTAATCTGGTGTTTAAATAATATGATTCACAAATTTATCTTAATGTCACACATACCAATTAGCTGATGATAACCAATTATATAGATAGCTGATCATCTATATGTTTTTTTATCCTACTATAACATTCTTTTGGCTGTACACATTTTTTGAGTATTAGATCATATAAATTAGAGCCTTAGTTATTATTTTTAACTTTAATAAATACTATTTTGAAGAAATTTTGCCTACTCTACTATACAAGAAAAATTAGGGTAGTTTAGATAATAATCTATATTACATTTTTACGTGATGAAACATCTGAAATTGGACTAGGTAACTGTTACAAGTCCTAAATATTTTATTATTTTATCTGGTTTATGCAATTCACCAAGGATAATATCTATATAACTAATAATCATCATGAAAACATTCAAAAATTAATATTGATATAATATTATGAATTACTAGTTTCAATATTATTTACTTGAATTCAAGATAGGTAAGGGGATTTTTAATTTGAAACTACCTAAATTTAATTAAGATGCTCAAAATTGTGGTACAATCTCCCTCTACAAATAAATTTAAAATAAAAAAATGTTTAAAGGAATTTATACCATAACTATACTCCTTTTCATAAGAGAACACACCGCTTTCGCGCATGTCGGTTGGTGCGTCAAGAACCACATGATCACGATAACAATGGAAAATTAGGGGGTATGCGCGCCGCCGGACGTAAATTGGTCACCAACCAGTATGTTCTCTTTTGAAATAGAGTATTTAATTAAATAAAAATATTACTCAATTTAGATTTTGTACACATTTTAAGTTCCTTGGTAACAATTTTTATTTATGAGTAGATGGTTTGTTTAAAGTAAAATTATTTATTTTATTGACTGTCATTATCTGACGCAGACTTACTATGTTCCCTTTGGCACTCTAGTTCCTTCATTTTTAATTTTATTTCAGTAACATTAGCATGTACATGGTTCTCCAACTTCTTCGATTCATCTTCAGATACCTTTTTATGAGCTCGAGCAAAATGTTTTTGGAGTAAAAAGTTTCTTGTAAATGCTGCTTGGCATAAATTACACTTAAAAGGCCTTTCTCCTTTAAATAAACAAATCACAATACATTTAATTAATTAAATTAATAATAAAAATTGATCTTTCTTTTTTAAATACTTTCAATGACAATAAAAATCATCAAACAAAACAGTTTTTTATTACTAAACTAATTTGTAACAATAATATTTGAAACAAATAACTATAAGTAGTATAAAACATATGTAAAAAACATAAAATGAATACCTGTGTGAATGAGTAAATGCCTTTTAAGATCAGTTGTCCACCCAAATTTTTTACTACACAAACTACATTCAAAAGTCTTGTCTTTTTCTTTATTTTTTTTAGTTACTTTTTTTAATGGTTTAACTGGATTATCATTATTTTCTTCATATGTGGCCAAACAATATTTCCAAGGATTAAGAGTTTCACCCACTGTCAAATTCAATGGTTTAGAAGATCCATAATTGCTAGTTTCTACATGTTTTTTTTTAGAGGTTGAACTATTTTCATTATTATCGGCATCAACTAATTTTTCTTCACCAACGTGACTAAAAAAATGTACTAATAATGATGTAGCAGAATAAAAACATTTGTGGCAATCTGGACACTTTTGAGAATAATCTGAAAATAAATGAATTGTTTAGTTAATTGAATTAATATTTAATAGAAAGATAGCCAAGTGTGGCCAGTGGGCGGCTTCTTATTCAATTTCTCACGTTATATATTCTCTTAACACATAAGCTTATTGTACATTACTTGTATAGATTGTTTATTTCTAATAAAGAAAAAAAAAATAGAAAGTAAGTATTCATTTTTAAAGTACAGTGGAATCTTGATAACTCGAATTTTTGATAACTTGAAGGAATGTCTTGGTCTCTGAACCTAACCTAACCTATGTACAAACAATTTTTTCTATAACTCAAATTTTTGATCCCTAATTTTTTTTTGCCTCTGTCCCGATTTGAGTTATTAAGATTTCACTGTACTTCAAAATTAAAATGTATTATTAGTAAAAGTGAACTTTGTACAATATGTTCAGGTATAAATGAAAACAGGTTTGTCAAAACTAAATTTTAAATATGATAAGTAGGTACTTTAGACTTCAGTGCCTGTATGGCTGTATGTAAACATCAAAAGTCTAATGAGGCCTAAAATATTATGACTTTAATAGTTTTTAGGGTGATTTGACACTAGTTGTAAGTTATAATAATATTGCATCATCATTGATCAAATAAAAATTATGAGATCTACAATCACAAATGAAAATTGTATTTCGATTAACAGCTTCTATATCGTTATGTTGATCATAAATAATATTGAAAAATGTTTGTGTCTCATTTACAACTGTTCTTATATATTTTTTGAAACTACTTGGTACTATCAAGGAAATACAAACATTTTATTAAACGACCAAATGTATGTAACACATAAAAATGTATATCAAAGAAGAAAATCTTTCTTTATGTATCTTTTTTTTCAAAAAAAGGTTTACTTGTCTATTAATACCTACAACTAAAATTTATGATACCTAAAATGAATAGGTACAACAATTAGTTGTAATAAATTCATAGCTAGGGAACTAAGCCCGTGTAAATCTTACAAATTTATAATATTTTTTTTTGTGGTTTTATAATATAAGATTCTGGTTTGGAGCGGAACTTCAGCGCCATAAATCTCAAACACTATGGATGCTATTTATACAATTTAACAGTGTACTAGAGAAAATTCATAAAATATTGACTTTTACCAGAAACAAATAGTAATAAAATATTATCAAAATACATTTGTTATATTTTCAGAATCATTTACCTGTATAAATATTCATCAGATAATACAATCGTCAATTAATAAAACTCAAGTACACATTACATTAAATTTATGAAAGGGTTGAGACAGTATTTACAAGTACCTATAAAAAAATATCACTCAGAACAAAATAATATTATATTATGAAAACTATTAAGCTATTTTCAGTCTATATATATTTTAACAGAATAATGGTTACTTAATAATATAGTTTAATTGTTGAAAACTTATAATAAGTTAATGTTTATACTTTATATCATTATCATAAAGTTTTTGATAATACTGTTTATACTTGGTTATCTGTATTTATAAATCTATAACGACATTAATCCTACACAACAATTGTGCTAAATATTTATCGAGGAATACCACAGTTTCTTTAATATAGAAGTTATATAGAATAGAAGTCTGTGGGGAAAACGCCATATTTAAATTCATTTTAATTTAGGTAGGTATACGTATTATTGGCTATTGCCATGTTAATATTATGAAGCTGAAGAATTTGTGTATTTGATAACGCTAAACTCAAAAACTACTGAACCAATTTCAATAAAAAGTTATACCAATTAATTCAGAGGGTGTTTCTCACCGCTCACAGACCTCAGCAGCTCAAAGCTCGAGCTTTTAAAAAAATTTTCTTTAATCAGTGGCAACTCTATAGAGGTATCAATAAACGTTCAACACGAATTTCGTATCACGAAAATCGAATATTTTATGTTTATAGTTACCTGCACAGAATTTCTAATTATAGGCGTAATTTTGGGCCTCTGTATGTGTAAATGGGCCGCTTAGAAGTGAAAATTTCGATGGGCCGATACAAGCTTTTAAAATAATTAATAGTCTGTTTGGACTTTGGACGACTATCATAACTATGCAATATATAATAATATGGTATTATTAGTATTGCAATAGGTTTACTATTCAATGAGACAATAATCGTCCAATGTGTCCACAAATACCCTGAATTCGCAAAATGGGTTTTCAACTCCATACGTCTCCACTCGGTACTTACCAACATATTATAGTAACATGATATTAGTATTATGGGTAGGTACCTATCAGCTATTACTGTAAGAATTTGTACGAAACACTAGAAAACGTGTTTAGTTGCAAGTAGGTGCCTACTTCAGGAAGTACCTGCCTATGAGTACACTTGGACATTTGAGGGTCCACATTTTATCAAGACTACAATTCAGATCTTACATTACATATCTAACAATAACGTTGGTTAGAAAAATATAAAATGTTCAACAGTAGAACCTGAAAACTGTGTCAACTGTATGTTAATACTGAATACTGTAGTAAGTTTTAGTTTGAGTCGGGGACTTGAGTCAAATGGTCTTTACAGATTAGGCAAGTCCGTAACCGAAAACAATTTTTTAATATAGACTCTGGACACTTCCCAATTTTACGTTTAAAATATAATAACTCTTTATTCTCATTATTGTCGCACTAACCAAATTATAAAATTATAATAGTCAATAAATATTGTTCACAACGGACATTTTTCTACTTTCAAAATATTTAGAGGGCGAGGGGGGGGATCGGACTAGCCTTGATTTAGGCTGTAGCCCTGGGCTCTACGTGACTGTGTCTATTAAGTACCCATGGTATTAAGTGCCAAATGGCTTAATGTCTTTTTTTTCTATTTAATAATAGTTCATCCGGCCCTGTGCCGATAGTAGCCCGCTAATGACAAGGGGGGCAAATATACCCCCCCCCCCCACCAAATGACGCCACTGATATGCCTGCGTTCTTTCAGGAAAACGTGGTACGATGGGAACGCTTATCAAAATCAAAAACTGATTTTATTCAGGAGCCGAGTTCCCAATAATCCCATGCGTGGGGGGGGGACGCCCAATTCGAACACCGGGTGTCTTGGAACAATCTTCCATCAACGACCGTGGTAAAAACCGCGCCCTTCGTGTTATCACTCATCGCGGCATGATGACCCAACAAATGGTTTTACGAGTGTGAAACGGTCGGCTTACGAAACGACAGAACAACAAACCATCAAATATCAAAGATTAGTGGCTATTTTTCGTGTGACAATGACTATTGGTGAACATGATAATTAATATCAATAAATATGTTCTCCGATACATGTTATTTTGAAATATGAGATTCTAGTACAGGCGATGTTCCAATTCGTACTTTGAGCACGATTAAAGACGATATCTAGAACAAGTATATCTTTAATCGTGATTTTGAGTATACATACCGCAATATGGTATCAAAAGGCACAAATGCGAGTCAATCAGGTAATGATCCGATAAAATATTACCGTCGAAAAATAACAATATTGTGCGTATTATTTTGTCGCGTACCCGGTCCGCGCCCCGCGAATTTCAAAATGTTAACGCCCCGCGGGCGCAGACGTACGCACCGCCTATCCGTTCGGTCCACGGTCCACTGCCTTTCTATTACGATTTACAACCACAATAATAACAAACCATCACGATATCCACGTACACAAGGATTACTGCATTCGCGTTTACGATAGTTGTAGTCTCAGCTCACTGATGTATGTAACATTCGCCGCAGTCACTTGCGACACGGTCACGAGCACACTCTAATTTACTCTGCAGTCGACGTTCGTCGGTCATCGTGTTATGCTCGCCGCCGCCGCCGCCGCTTGTTGATTTCGTTGGTCCATACCACAGTCGCTGACGGTACCGCAGTAGTAACCTGTCGTGGGTCACTTGCGTTTTCGGCGTCGAACAGTACACAGTCTGCGATGGCTGCCGGCAAGATATTGGTGTACGGAGGAAAAGGAGCGTTGGGATCGACGTGCATATCGTTCCTTACGGCCCAAAAATATGTAAGCATAATAGAATAACGTGTAGGTTGTAGTACCCGCCCGATAGATAAAAAGATCTACCTACAAATAGCAATGCCATTTCTATAGCGCGACTTGGACTCCAATGAAAGTATAACTATGCGAGCGATATAATAATTATATAATTCGAGGTCATCTACCTGTATGCATATTAATAGGTATAATTATGGTTCATTTGAAAGTGTATAAATAGTTTTTACGACGCCAACATACGTTTTATACATTATTACATGATTTTAAATCAAATTGGAGCTAATTTAAGTTCAAGAAAACTATTGACTCGCTCTTAGAAAATCGTATAATTAAAGCCAATTATATTTCTGAAGCCAGATGAAAACGAATTACATGTTTCAATTAAATATGATTATATTTTTGTAAAAATTAGTCTACTGAGATATGTGTGACTCTATCAATTCATGAGAACCTAATTGTTGAGTATCGACGATTAAAGAGTAATCTTTACATAATATTTAATGATGAAATGTGATTATCTAGTTATGACTTATGTGATAAACGAAAAACTAAAGTACCTATTAAAATTAATTTTGAAAGATCTTTATAAAAAATAATTTAAATTATATTTTATAATAATCATTCTAACATTCAAATAACACATAATTATGCTTATGGTTTTATTAATTTAAAGTTTGAAAACACATACATTTATGTACCTACCTACTTAAGTAATATAATACCATAGGTATTATAAAATAATCAATAGTGCCTACAGAAATGTGAAAACCATTTAAGTGTTTGAAAAATTAAGTGATAGATAATCAAGTTATGATTATTCTAGGTATATACACCTAAGACCTAACTATATTTATATTTATTTTTGTTACATAAAATAGTTTATAGTTTTATTAATATTAACACATCTGGAAAAATATTTCAAATAATAAGTATCTAAGGTAGATACTCGTAAATAATTACCTGATTATAATTATCATTTCAAAAATGTTTTGTTAGTCGTTAACAATACACTTAATATACTTAGTAAAAGCAATTAATTTTGCGTTATAAAAGGTTTGGGTAATATGAAATAGCCAAACAAACAAGCAAACAGTTTTTATATATTACATAATGATATAATGTGAATATGTTGAATATAATACTTTTTATTGACTTATTAAATATGAATACTAATCCTATCAATTAATGGATAAACTGTTAAAAGTTAAAACTAAGATTTATAATATAATTAATACCTACTCTTTAGATAATGTGAATGTATAAAGTATACCCTCATAATATTATAGTCATATAACATAATTAATATTTATTTTTAATTTTCAGTGGGTTGGATCAATAGACCTAACTCGAAATGAAGTTGCAAATGCTAATGTGATTGTGGAACGGGATGCTACAATATTAGAACAAGTAAAACAACTTCAAAATAAAAATATAATATGAAAAAGACTTTTGACTTGAAATATCTTTTATATTAAAAATGGGAATTGGCTGTTCTCTAAATTAAACTGTTCTGTTAGTCCTTGTCAAGCCTTTTCTGTAAATTTTGGAGCAACAAAAATTACTGAATACATGACTAGGCACTGCATTAAAATATGACTATACTGCATTGAATTTACTTGATTGAAAATACTTATTTTGTGAAGATTTTCATTCTGTCTGTATCAATTTTCTGTACATAAGAAGACAGCATAATATTATACATGACGGCAGTAGTAAAATTATAATTCAGCAAAGTCAATAAATAATAATTACCTATTTGTAAACAATTGTTATATTAAATTATTACATTTGTGTTACTTTTTAAGGAATCACAAATTTTGAAGGAGCTCGATTCCGTTTTAGGATCTGAAAAATTAGATGCTGTAATATGTGTTGCTGGTGGTTGGGCCGGCGGTAGCTCAAGCTCTGATGTTAAGTAAAAAAAAATATGCTTTTTTATTTTTTGGTGAAAATTGTAGCTTACGTAAAAATGTTTATACATGTATATTATAAATTATTATTTTATTTTTTTACACAGATTTTGTAAAAAATACTGATTTGATGTTAAAACAAAGTGTTTCGAGCTCAGTATTAGCATCATCCATTGCATCCAAATATTTAAAACCTGGAGGTATTTTAGTATTGACTGGTGCTAAAGCTGCTCTTGGTCCCACACCAGGAATGATTGGTTATGGTTTAGCTAAAGCAGCAATACATCATTTGACAAAATCTTTGGCCGATGAAAATGGTGGTTTACCCACAGGAGCTCAAGCTCTTTCAATATTGCCTGTCACACTTGACACACCCATGAATCGTAAATGGATGCCTAAAGCTGATACTTCAACTTGGACTCCATTAGAATTTATTGCAGAGTAAGTACTGTGCAGTGTAACAACATTTAATTCTTAAAAAAATGTATTCCTTGAATATATTGTACTAGTTTTTGTGTAGAAAATGTACAACATGTATGGTTATTATTCTTTTAATTATTTAATGAATTTTTTTTTTTTACAATGAACAATTTTGTATCTGATTTAGATTGTTAAATTTAAAATAATAATATTAATAATTCATTCTTTTTTCTCTTTATAATTTATTTGTATTATTATTATGCATTCTTTTTTTGACCACAAACAAAAATTTTAATATTTATTTTATTTTTCAGATTATTTTCTAAATGGATTAAAAATGAAGAAAGACCTCCAAATGGTTCACTTGTTCAGTTAAATACAAAGGAAAATAAAACAACTTTGGAATTTGAATAATTCTTTAAATATAAAAAAAAATAATAATTTCAAACCTTCAAATTTCTGTCTGTTAAATTGTACTTAATACTATTTATATATAAAAACTACAAACTTAAAAAATAAATATATATTGTCCTACTCTATGGATAACGGAAAAGTTTATAAAGCATAAAATTATTATTTTAATATTTTAATAAATCTTATTTTATTTTACGTCAGAAATCAACTGTCATAATATTATATTATTTTAAAACTATAAGTAATAATAATAACTATTATTAAATAGTATTGATAAAATATACAATAGATTGTTTAATAATGTGATGGTGTAGGTACACTCATCAATGGCGATTCCAAATAATCAAAACTTGGCGGTTCTGGTGGAGGTTCTGTGTCTGTTGAAATTTTTTCTACAAAGTCTGTGTATAGTTTGTGTACAGCTTCATCATGTGTTGAACTTGGTTGTAAAACTTTGGTTAATGTACTTAATCTACTTGGCGGTAACTTAGGATAAACATGCCACACTAGTTTTAATACATGTCTAACTACATTTTCTCTGCTCAGTCCGGTACAAAAAAATTCATCAAAGATTACAGTACAAAAATCTTCAGCAGCAAATTCTTCGACTTGTTGTATTAATAGTGCCACCAAAAAATGAAGAAATGGATCCTCGAAAGCACGGTCATGATCACAGTTGGCCAAAGATCCCAATATTCTCATTAATGCTAATCTGTCTTTAGCTTTAGCAACATGTAATGTATAATACATGGCAACTGTACATGCAACGCTACTCTCTTGTATATATGCTTGCACGGCATCTGGAACTGGTCCAGAATGTTCAATAATGGTAATTGCAGATTCCCTTTCATCAGGAGGCATTTTAGTATTTAAAGCTCTAACTTGATCATCTACCATGAGTGACATCAAGGCAGGCATAAACTTAGTGACTACTTGACTGTCCAATTTTGGCTCCTTAAAATCTTGGGTATCAATCATAACCCAAGCGCTCAAACCAAGAGACAACATCCTCAACAACAAAACTAATACATGATTTTCCCTCGGTAAATTTTCATTGTTAATTAAATGATGAAGTATTCGAATAGTTGAAGTCGCTAAGAAATTAATGGCGTATGGATCACATAAAGTCATGGATAAATCTCCTAATACTGTTTCGTGTCCTCTTTTAATGCTATCTAAAAACCCTTGAAGTTCACGGGATCGTTTAACGTCAACATTGCGTTCTCGAATACAAGCATCGAGACACCATGTGAACTTATGACATGGATCAATGGATATAATATCTTGAATTTCCAGATCGTGCAATGCCATCAAAAGTTCAGCTCTTAGTGTACAATAATGCACATTGTGAGTACGCAAGAATAATGTCCTCAAAAATTGCAAAACCATATCGTATAATTTTACACTTGACCCTATCATATGTGCAAGTTTTTGTACCACTTCTCCTTGACGTCTTAATTTTGGCGATGGTGTAAAGAATAAATTTGTCAAATTATTGTGGTCGAAAAGAATATTTTCTTTTTCCCTTATGTACTGTGTTAGTAGAGGTGATACTTCATTAACTAAAAGTGATTGATTGTCCTTCCAAATTTGTCTTTTCACTTCCGTATCTGTATCTTTATAAAG
Source organism: Sitobion miscanthi (assembly GCA_008086715.1). Lineage (NCBI taxonomy): Eukaryota > Metazoa > Arthropoda > Insecta > Hemiptera > Aphididae > Sitobion > Sitobion miscanthi. Next base: position 100,397,829 of record CM017797.1, read on the forward strand.
TTCAGTGTCCTTAACTAATACATTTAAGTATTTATCATCAATATGAGATATGTTTTTCAGAATAGCCATAATTATGGGTCTTAGTTGTTTTATATGAACTGAAGGAAAACTCTTTGCCAACATGTCCTTGAGCTTACGATCCCGGTCACGTCCTTCTTTTTTACCAATTTCTTCAATATGAGCTACTAATTTATCGCGCAGCGCTTCTAATATAGAGTTATGAAAATCCAAACGCCGAATGCCATGGAGATCGAGCAAAGGTAACATTTGACGGAGTGACGGCAAATGAATTCCATTGTCTACTTGGAACTCTTCGATAGCTTTTAAGGGATCCGTGCAGTTTGTCAGTGTTTCTAATAAATACGTTTGACCATGTATACCTGATTCAGACTGTTGGTTTGAGTGAACCGTGAACATAGAACGTTGACGTCCACCACTCATTTTGAATGATTTAAATTTGTTTCGTACTATTATAGCATAACAAAACTAAATATCAAAGATCGAAATTATTTGGTTTGCTCTGAAATACATAACTAATGATTATAAAAGTAAATATTATAAGACCCTATTTGTAATTAGTATATTACGATTACACAATGCACTTGCTTCAACTAAGAATTTTTAGAACTTCCACATTCCACTTTACAGCAACTTAATTTTGTTAATTTTTGTAAACAAACCAATAAATAACAATAACATAGACGACGTCATATCAGTGATAACAAATTGTTTATGCGAAGAACTAGGTTAGGTTCAAATATTCGGTGACGTATCACCTAGATCTCCGTCCTACTAGATCCCCACGAGTCAATTAGTTCCCCTGTTAACTAAATCCGGCCCTTGGGCCATTTGATCCATGTATACGGTCTTTAAGATCACCAAATTTATATTTTCCCCTAAAGATCTAGTTGATCTCAAAATTAGTGATCTAATTGCCAACATAAGAACAGTTAATGATTGGCGACTGCCCAGTTTGGTTTCAGAGAAGTACACGGCTCTAGTATAATATTGTAATGCTACTTTGAACAGTTCTGCAAAAACTACATTTCAAATAAAATCATATTTGAAATTGTTCAAATACATTGATTCACAGCGGACTATAGATAACAATACAATAATGATGTAACCAAATAAACTTTTTTTTTTTATTTGTTTGAAGAAATCTACAATCTATACATGCTTTTTGTACAATAAGTAGGTTTGATATATGAATGGTAAGAGAAAATAAAAAAAAATGATATGAGCAGTGATATTAGAGAAGTGGTAACACCCAGTGAAATAAACTTAGATCAATAAAGTGTAAAAAAATTAAATATCCATGGTTACGAAAAATATTACAATTCCAAAAATGTTTTGATATTTTTTTTAAAATAAATGTAAATGTTTTTTTTTTTTTTTGAGAATTAACCCATCAACTATGGCCATTAGCTGTTTTTAGGTTGTTTATAGGGTGAAGAACAGTTGGTCGTCGTATCTTAAAATAAATATACTATTTATAAACTGATATGATCGACAAGTTAATTATAAGATTTTATCATAATAAGATTGTAGACGATGGTTGTTCATGAATCATGCATTTATTTATTGATACATTCTAGTCGTTATTGTCCAGTCGAAATCCATTTTTTACTTGGAAACTATTCCGTGAAACACGGCATGTTGGATAAGCATAATAGGTACATTAGGTACTATGTCGAAGAGCAATACGCCAATGCCTTACAACGTTCAAAACTTGAATGTGCCATACTTCGTGTTTGTTTCATACATAACTCGTAAATTAATTATTATAAATAATTAATTATCATAGGTAAAATAATGTCACGGCACATTGATTGAACCACGGTTTTTTCCGAAGTCCCTTTCTACATCACGCTTGGGAATAAGTTGGGGCAACACCGCATAGGTAGGGATAACCTAACCGATGTGAATTTAGAATAAAAACAGATTTTGTCGATTCTATATTATAATATAATGTAGTAGGTACCTTTGAATTACGACTAACCAACTACCAACCATATTCGACTAAATTTCATCGAAATAATATATTTTCTTCATAAGTCAGAAAAATATTGTACTTTTTAATAGTTTTGTTAATTTGTGTTTTAACAGTTTATACATGTAATTATGGTAGGTGTGTTTATTAGGTTGTTTGTGAGGGGAGAAAAGTTTGTTGTCGGAATCATAAATATACTATTTATAAACTGTTTTGATCGACAAGTAAATTATAAGATTTTATCATAATAAGATTGTAGACGATGGTTGTTCATGAATCATGAATTTATTTAGATACTAGTCGTTATACCTAGTCCAGTCGATATCCCTTTTTTACCTGAAAAGTATTCCGAAGTTAATGAAATTTGTACAGATTGTCTAGGGGTACTCTAGAATGTCTATCCTGCGTTTTCAACCTCGAGGACCCTGGGCTAACTTGGGGGGGGGGGTTTAATTGTAGTAGAAATATTGATATAACATGGTAATTCAATTAATCTAATTTATTCCTTTATTAATTATTTATAACTACTATTGTAATAATTAATAATGTTTTTAATTATTGTAAAACAATACAAAATTAATATGTACTTTTACGATTTAAGGCAAATAAAAACTGCAGCCATAAACTGGAGTTCATCAGTATTCGTTGTGTATAAAAGTTATGCATGGACTACGAAATTGTTAAAATAGTAATAGAAAAAAATATTCAAAATCCAAAGAAAATTTGTACAGGTAGCTGATAACTAATTATTTTTTATAAAATTATAAAACTATAAATCCATCATTATTTTCTGTTCCATACCTTATTATGCATTGTGTAAAAAATCAAATGTTCCAAAACTAATAGTTTATTATAAGATGAATATTTGTATATATATGAAAAACTACGTTTTACTAACCTAGACAAGGTTTTTAAATTTCGGGAATTTTCATTTTACGATTATTTTGATTATTATAGGTAAAGACGTGGCATTTTGTTTTCTATAATATTATGTATTTGGACGCACATTCTTTTATAAAAAATTAACCAGAAATTATCGTTTCCGAATAAAGTAAGTACACAAAATCACAAAATATCGTCTCCGACTATTTTTATACTTTTTTTTGTACTTTTTGAATTTTTTAACCTTATGTTTATCTAAATTGGTTAATGTATGGGGATACGCAACAAAAATTCGAAGCATCTTAAGCTGATTTCCTTGATAAAGAAATTGATTGTAATTATTTTTATTAAATTCTTGAAAGTTCATTACTATTTAATACATCTTAATTGATTTAGGAATATGAAGAATCTTGTAATGATAGTCGTAAAGATGAAATCGACGGTTTAACAAAAAGCATTGAAAAACAAAAAAACAGAAGTATGGAGAACTTCTATTTATTGTTAACGAACTATTTAAGCGTACAACCAGGTATTATATTTAATTGTAAAAAAGTATTATATTAGTATCTATAATATTTTATTTATTTAAAGGTAAAAAGACGATTGGATTATCAATTGGATTTTGCTAACCCGACATGTACGGTACAACACAGAATGATATGGTAAAATGGATCGTACCTAGACAATGTTCTAATGTCTATAACAAATGAACAAATGAACAAGAAATTAAAACTTTTAAAAAATGCATGATAGGACTGCAAGCATTATAGCTGCAAAAGCATAAATAATGATTGCAAATCTACCATGCGTCTTTTAAAGTTTTTTTTCTTGGGCATGTGTCATAGACATTTTAACATCGTCTACGATCCAGTTTGCGTAATTCCGGACACTAGTATAGTTCAGCGTGGTATAAGCGGACTAAACTGAAATTTTGAATTCTACACCAGTTCAGCGCTCCGCGCTAAAACGTAGTAAGGTTTGTAATGGATATAATTTTTTAAAACATTTGATACAATGTACTTATTTATTTTATCAATTTATTGTAAATGTTACCTATTTATCAAATAAATCATATATTAATAATATGAGTCAATATATAATTACAATATACCAAGGCCGTGTGAACTGAATCATCGTATTTAAAATTCGTCCGTGCTTTTAAAAATCTAACTTTAATTCGAATAGATTCAAATCAATTTTCAGTTCAATCATAAACTTATGATAATGTATTATATACAGTGATTTCAGACATATACATGTGTGAATGCAAACCAGGATAAAAGGGAGCTTTTTCTAAACATTTATGCTCAGTACATGAAATATTTTCTAATATTTCAATTGCTCAGACTTTATCTACAACCGACAGAAATCGCATTAGGGCATTTAAATAAACACGATAAAATTATTATTGATAGGCATTATGAATTATGGAAGTATAATTTTCAAGGTGTGGTATGGTATGAAAATAGATACAAGGAGGTTGGAACTTTATAATAGTGATACTTCATCTAAGTATTTAGGTTTGACTATAGGTAATTTTTAGAGTACTTAGAAGTATATACAATTGTTATATGTGTGGAGGTCGTGATGACATGGCTACTGTAAGGAGTGTGAGATAGGGGTAAGGTAGATAGGTAGATAGGTAGATACTATATGGTTTGGAGGGGGTATGGAGCTCCATGTCCCCGGCCCCTCCACTTTGAAATTTCAAAACAAAATCATTCGTTTGACCCTTATAAAGTTAACAGCACAACTATGACAGACATATATGCAATACACCCAACAAACTTGTCGGACATTGTTGGATTACCCCCAAACTTTGTTGGACTTTATTTTTGCCGGTAGAGCTTTCGATACTTTTGTGCTGCCAACTATACTCTAACAGCACAACTTAACGTTAGCAAAATTTCACCCTTATAAAAAATGTCCAGCATGATTTGTTGGACACTGTTGGACCACTCTGAAAATTTGTTGGATATTATTTTAGCCTGTAGAGCTTTTTAAACTTTTGTGCTGCCAACAGTACAACTTTACGTTAGCGAAATGTCACCCCTATAAAAAATGTCCAGCTTGACTTGTTGGATACTGTTAGACCCCTATGTCAATTTGTTGGACATTATTTTTACCAGGAATACCTTTCCAAAGTTTTTCTGCCAACAGCACAATTTTACGTTAGCGAAATTTTACCCTTATAAAGATGTCCAGCTTAATTTGTTGGACACTGTTGGACCACTCTGAAAATTTGTTGGACATTATTTTTGCCAGGACAGCTTTTGAAACTTTTGTGCTGCCAACAGCACAACTTTACGCTAGCAAAATTTCACCCGTATGAATAATGTCTAGCATAACTTGTTGGACACTGTTGGACCACTCTGAAAATTTGTTGGATATTATTTTAGCCGGTAGAGCTTTTGAAACTTTTGTGTTGCTGACAGAGATCATGCTTTGTTCCAAAGAACTTTTTTTCCAAAGTCAAACCAAAGTAACACTGTTTGAACAATGATTGATAATTTTAAAAGAATTATTGTCCATTGTTTATTTAATCAATAAATTAATAACTGTCTAAAGTTGAATAAGAATAATTTTATTTAAACATAAATACCACCTCGGTTATTTTATAAAAAATTAATTAAATAATATTACTTTTAGGAGTTGATTAAGATATAATATTATGTAGTTATACAATTAAAAATGAGAATTGTATCTTAATAAATTGACAAGTTATAAAAAAAAGGGTATATAACAAGTTAATTCTGAATAAAAAATAAAATATGTGGTGTTACACTAATGTTCTTGATACTGCTGTTGGCAGCACAAAAGTTTCAAAAGTTGTCCTGGCAAAAATAATATCCAACAAATTTTCAGAGTGGTCCAACAGTGTCCAACATGACATGCTGGACATTATTTATATGGGTGAAATTTTGCTAGCGTAAAGTTGTGCTGTTGGCAGAAAAACTTTGGAAAGGTATTCCTGGCAAAAATAATGTCCAACAAATTGACTTAAGGGTCCAACAGTATCCAACAAGTCAAGCTGGACATTTTTTATAGGGGTGAAATTTCGCTAACGTAAAGAAAAACTTTGGAAAGATATTCCTGGCAAAAATAATGTCCAAAAAATTGACATAGGGGTCCAACAGTATCCAACAAGTCAAGCTGGACATTTTTTATAAAGGTGAAATTTCGCTAACGTAAAATTGTGCTGTTAGGAGCAAAAAAGTTTCAAAAGCTCTACCGGCAATAATAATGTCCAACAAATTTTCAGAGTGGTCCAATAGTATCCAACAAATCAAGCTGGACATTTTTTATAAGGGTGAAATTTTGCTAACGTTAAGTTGTGCTGTTAGAGTATAGTTGGCAGCACAAAAGTTTCAAAAGTTCTCCTGGCAAAAATAAAGTCCAACAAAGTTTGGGGGTTATCCAACAATGTCCAACAAGTTTGTTGGGTGTATTGCATATGTGTCTGTCATAGTTGTGCTGCTAACTTTATAAGGGTATGTGCTTTGTTTGTGCTGGTTTGTGCTTTTAATCCCGTCGTTTGTGCTCAACTCATTCCAAAGTTATTCAACTTACAAATTAGGGGGGCTGGGGACATGCTCAACCCCCCAATTTTGGAATTTCGGAACAAAATTAACTCCATTTGTTTGTGCTGGTTTGTGCTTTTAACCCCGCCGTTTATGCTCAACCCCTTCCAAAGTTATCCAACTTTGAGATTTGGGGGTTAAAGTGTAATCCCAGGTACTCCCCTTTGTCTTGCGGATCTGATCAAAACTGTCCACATAATCATTTTTATATCTATGGTGTTTAGACGTAAAACATTTGGTTTGCCAGAAAAAACCATAAACTTATGGATTAGAAATTTTTTTTTTAGTTTGCGCTATTTCAGTAAAAAAATATTTTCGACCCAACAAATGGACTTACAGCCTAATATTAAAAATATAATTGTGATACAGGTGGTACTTTAAATACATTCTATGCATTTTGGAAAATCAAACCAATATGGATTAGAAAATAGTTTTTATTATAAGTGCATGATTTTCGAACGTTAAAAAAATAATTTCTACTCAATCAATGAAACTTAAGTCCAATAAATATAAAATATTTTTATAATAATTATATTTTATACCCAATTTCATACCAAATAAGGACATTTAATAAAAACTTTTATTTGAATGATCGAATGCATTATATACATTTATTAGGAATGGTAAAAAAACACCATACAGAATGTGTTCGTATAAGTGTATAACTATAGTAGGTACTACTTAATACTTAAATAGAAATGTTAACTACAAATGATAATAATTATTCGTCTTAAAAATGATTAATAACTACCTGAAAAATTTATTTTTTTGATATAACATTGACTTTGGAAGAGGTTGGGCACAAACGACGGGGTTAAAAGCACAAACCAGCACAAACGAATGGAGTTAATTTTGTTCCAAAATTCCAAAATGGGGGGGGGGGTTGAACATGTACCCAGCCCCCCTAATTTGTAAGTTGAATAACTTTGGAATGAGTTGAGCACAAACGACGGGATTAAAAGCACAAACCAGAACAAACGAATGGAGTTAATTTTGTTTTGAAATTCCAAAGTGGTGGTGGGGGGGTGGAGACGCGGGGCTGGGGTATGGTCTACCATGTATAAGATAGGTATGAATGATATAATAAACACTTGGAAATAATAATAAATACTATAAATATTTAAAGACGGTGTGATAATTATATGGATGTGTGCTAGAGTATAAGACTGGAGACGTACTGACTGACTAGTGACACTTGTAGCACTAGACGGCTATCGATTTGTGATATTATATTTTAGTGGTGGTAACATTTTAAGCCATAGATTGCTAAAATATTATTTAGTAATTTATTATGTTAAATAATTGTTTCACATAATATTTTCAATTATTTTGGGATACACTTAAAGCATAACAATAATAGCTACTGATGAGTGATGAGGTATTACACATACCGACTTTCTATATATAATAGTTGTTAATAATGATAATGATAATGATAATGATAATGATAATGATAATAATAATAATAATAATAATGTTTATTTTGCATCCAGAAAGATAATACAATGTAATAATTAGCATAAGCTTAAATTTAAGTTGATGGATCTCCTCGAAAGCCGATGGCTGTGCTAGAGGCTGTTCTATAGATAATAATGGTTAGATATAAATGCTAACTAGGTATATATAAGGAAAACAAAAAAGTCTATATATAATTATATATAACATATCAAAGATTACATCAATAGTATTTAAATGAAAATTACTGAAATATACTATTAATATAATTTTTATAAATTGAAAATTTTTTGAAATTATGTACATTTAAATCATGATCATAACAAAATTGTATAAACTTGAATTGAGGGCATTGCTGTCCAAAAACTGTCCTAATTATAGGAATAATGACATTTGACTTAGATTTAAGTCTGGTAGAATAATTATGACTTGGTACAGCAATGTCATCCTTAAAATTATTTATTAATAAACAAATATTTTTTAGGTACAAAGATTGTAAATTTAATATATTTAATTCTCTATATAATTAAGATGTTTGAAACAAGTAAGGCCTATTAAAAATTAATTTTACCAGCGAATTTATCGTTACTTCAAGGTTGTAGAGATGGGTTGGATATGCACCTCCCCAAAATGAAATACCATAAGAAATAATGTAAGAAAATGTAAAATTTTTTATTTGTGTTATTAATATGATTGATATGAATATTCCATTTTAGATTTTCGTCAATGTAAATACCCAGATATTTAATTGAAACTACCCTATTGAGTGAAACACACAGTTACAAATAATGGTTGGGTTGATATTAGTAAGGCACTTGTGTGAGTGAACAGTAATTTTTAGTTCTTTAGATAAAGGATTGTTTCTTATTGCAAAATGAATAAATTTAGTTTTTTCCATGTTTATTGATAATGAATTATTGTCCATCCAATTCTTAACTGTTGTGAAACTATTCTCTGCTGTTTTGTATAAGTCAAAGGACTTATACAAAACAGCATATATATATATATATATATATATGTTATGATTCTTAACTAAAATAACTGTGTCGTCAGCAAAGCAGATTAATTTTGCTTTCCTATTAATATTGAGAAGGCCATATAAATTATAAACTATAACGGTTCAAGTACAGTACCTTGTGGTACTGAGCATTGGCGTACGCAGGATTTTTCAATGGGGGAGGGGGGGCTTGAAAATTACCTACATTGTATTATATGTTTTAAAAAATTATAGATATTACAAACCTTATTACTACGTTTTTAAGCTGACGTAGAATTTCGGTTTAGCCTACTGTGCTGAACTGTACTACAGTCCTGAATTACACAAACTGGATCATAGACAATTTACTCAAGTCTACAATGAATTAACATGACACGGACGCTTTTAAAAAATGTATGGAATACCAAGATTTGTAAACATTAGATGCAGAAGAAAAAAAATGTATGTTAGATTTACTATTTAAACTATTTTTGTTTTGCAGCTAATGTTTGCAGATCGTCCATACATTTTTTAAAATTGTCCTTCTCATTTATTGAAGACTTCACATTGTCTACGATCCAGTTTACCATAAATCTATGTTGTACATTGCGTCTGAGTTTAGCCAAATCCACTTGATAATCCAAACGTCTTTTTACCTTTGAATAAATAAAATATTATAAAAACTAATATAATACTTTTTTACAATAAAATACCTGGTTGTAAGTTTGAACAGCTCGTTCACGATAAATAGCTTCCAACTGAATAGCTATATTCTCCCGTTTTGCTTGTATAACGTGTTTTTCAGCTTCTGTTCTATCTAATTCTATTTTTTGGTCAGTAATTAATTTTTTTAAACTGTCAACTTCATCTTTTCGACTACTATTACAAGACTCTTCATATTCCTAAATGAAATAAGTTATATTAGTAGTTATATAGTTTTTATTAAGAATTTAATAAAAATAATTACAATCAATACATACACGAATTTCTTTGTCAAGGAAATTAGCAAAAGATGCTGCAAATTTTTTCCAACCAACATAAAACAAACCAATTGTAGCAAATACATAGGGGAACTCGTGGTCAACTACCCATATTTCTTTACTTAATACAAAAGTTGTGATACCAGCAGCAAGAACATATGGACCTAGAGAACAATTTTGTTTTCATGAAATTATAATACAATTTTGATAACATTTACAAAAAAATATCAAAAAATAAATAGTTTTAAACACATGAAAATGTTTAGTTACCTAATGATATATTATTATAATATAGAATAACAAAATAATTAAAAATATTATGTTATTATAAATATTTTGAAAGTTTTGGTATTAGGTTTTAATATTAAATTTAGATTCATGATAATCGTATAATAATATAATGCAGTCATGATGTGCAAATGATGTATATGTGCCGTAACTTTATTATTCTAAAATGTGTATCTAACACTTTTATTGCCCACGAAGCTTATTTGTATCATCGGGTTTGATTATAATTTGGTAAACTTTAAGTAATAAACTTTTATCTATCAGTGGCATTGAAAATATTATGCTATAGAAAATGTGTAAATTAATCGTACCTCGGTATTTCTATTTTTTTTTTTTTAGCTTATTAGTTTTTTTATACAAACGACATTTATACATAGAAAACGTTTTAACGATCAAGACAAATTACTAATTAGTAAGGGGTAATATGCAGACATATTTGATTATTTTAAATTATTTTAAAAACCTGTACAAATTAACCTAAAAACAAATCACAGGAAAATTGTCCACAAGTCTTACAGTATAAAAGTGTTTGTTTATTATATTTTCTGTTACACAAATAATAATTAAGTTATATTAAGTACATAATACGACTTCGATTTGATTTTCATATATATATAGAGTTTGATGAATCAATGCATATAAGTATACAATATTGATTTTACAGTGAAATGTTTTTTTTACCTGTTAACTAACTTAAAGTTAATATTTTATTATTATCAGTGTTTGTACGTTGGATTTTTAAAATATTTTAATATTTAAATTATTTTAAAATACTATAGGGAAAAATGTACAACATCTAGTTAATGGGTTACATTTTGTATCATTACCTGTGACTCCAGTCTTTTCGTAAAAGGCTTCAAACCATTTTTCGGGCACGAACAAATATCTAGTTTTTGGTGGATCATCTAACCTCACCATTCTTGGAAAGTTCACCAGATCACGTTCGGGACCGTTAAATGGATTTGGCTGAGGTAGCCCATTAGGTTTTGGAAACCCCGCCACAATAATTGACTCATTTGTGTCAGCGACTGCCGGTTTGGTTTCAGTGGTGCCCACGGCACTACTAAAATATTGTGATGCTACTTTTAACAGGTCTGCAAAAACCATATTTCAAATAAAACCATATTTGAAATTGTTCAAGTTCAAATTTTGACAAAATGTATCCAATTAAAAATTTAAAAATTATTTTGTAATTAAAAATGTATAAAATGTTCAACTATATTATAGCTAGGGATTAGAAATTTAAAAGAAGCTTCCATACGTAAGTAGTTAATTCTGTAACCAAAAAATATAAAAATATACATGAACACAGTTTTTTTTTTAAATATTTATTTAAAGTTAAAATTTGGATGAAATTACATATTAAATAACCAAGAATTATGATTTTAGTTATTTTTTGTAATTTTATAATATTAATTCAACCTACTGGCTACCTTATTAATAATAAATTATAAAAAATAACAAATTACGCATAATATAAAATATCCTAGACTGACAAACCGTCTCCGCTCAGAATCGTTTTTCGTAAACAATAATATTATATAATTAAATTCAAATTTAATACCATCCACTACTGTGACCCACTTTTAAGTCTTCACCTTTACTGTACAGCAGAGTTACATCCACTTACCCACTTTTTTAATTTGGTATTGTATTATTTTAAAAGTGTTCGACCACTGGTCTACGGATTTAGTTACAAACCAGTGAATGAACGGATGTTCATTCATTGGATTTCATAAAAATACCTTCTAACCAGTGAATGAACATAAATTTTATTTGAAAAAGTGGTTAAATTTCCGAAGAAGCTGTAAAGTACAGTAAATCTGCCTTTGTCAGGAGTCCATAACGATTTACTGTACTTCGCAGCTTCTTCAGAAATAAAACCACACGAGGTAGCTTTTAAATAAACCACCATTAGGCGATTACATGGGAACGAACTTGTAGTGGCTCCAATTTCTACACCCATATTACAGCGATGGTACCCATGTCTTTCTAAATATGATTATACGATATAAATACAATTATTGATACTCTACGCTTAGTAGGTATTTAAAGCCGTATACCCAGAGTTAAATAAAACCAAGATTCACTTGCAGCGGATAGTAATTTTTTTTCTCATGTGTATTTAAACAATTTCAAGCAGAAATAAAAGATTATGCGGTTATAATTTTAATATTATTGATAGTGGGTAAGCCACACTAAAATTACCTGTGGCTTCTAATCTAATACTCGCGCGACCCGCCGGGATCCAAAAATATTTGTGCAAAATTTGTTGCTGATTGTTCAAAAACTGAGGATTTGAATTTTTGTATCTTTTAAAGATACAACCCGACCAAAAAAATCTGTATTTAACGAAGTATTTATTCTTTATTTGAAGTAGGGTCATTGAACCCCCCCCCCATTCTATCACGCCATCCCGTCTTGTATACTTGTATCCCCCATATTACCCACTGTATAAATTATTACAGATTGTATATGTATTCATGTTTTCTAATAAAAAAAAAAAATTAACGACTAACTATTATAATCTATTTGTTTATCGTTTCCGTTTTGCTTCTGTTAAGATATCCTCAATTGTTTTTATTTTTGTCAAAATTGGTAAAAAGTATTTTTTTAGTATTGACCTATAAAAACCTCAACCACACACTTTGTATCTTATAAACATAATATTATAGCTGATACTCAATTTTGCATTTTTATTTAATAATTTTATGAGCTTATATGACAAAATATAATACAATATGATATGATATCCTATCATAAAAACCATGGCTAAATATATAGGTATGATCGCAACTTTGTGATACGCAGGTTTCATGGCCGCCACTGGCAGTGAATATTATCACTTCGATTTATTTGCTAACAAAACCATACAAATTATTAATTTCTTGGCTAAATAAATCCAAAAATCACTGCCAGCTGGGATTCTTTTCCATCCTAAAACATGCAATAATTGTACGTGCTCAGCTTATAACGAAAATGCGTCTCAATGCGATCATACCTGTATATTTAGCCATGATTAAAACTATTATTATATTATCTGTAACCAATAATGCAACCTTATAGTACAAACAAAAATATATTATAAATATATTTATTCATATATTATATAAAGTTTCGTGAGCAGAATCTATATTAATGTGTGACTAAGTGTGAGTCACCTATATAGCGACCCTGTATGGGTCGAAAAACAAAGATACAAATCCTCCCCACGTCTCAAGGAATCTATTAGTAGGTATAACTTTTATTCAAAACGTCCCAGTAGTGTTTTAGTTTATAGAGAACAAATAAAGAAAGAAGCATTCATTCTTGTTGTACATATATAGACATGTTTACCTGTGCGTGATTTATTATCTACTCCTGGACCGCGATTTTCAATTGCAGCACCCGTAATTCTTTTTACTTTCAAAATATCCGCTAATGTACAATTATTCATAAAATTTATGAATTCCTTCTTTGTAGTCATGACTTTCATTTTTCCAGGCATATTACCGTACGGAATAAAGTAACTATAAATATAGCAATAATATCTATTAATAATCTACAGGTAGGTAATTATAATATTATGAGTTTTTTTATATTAAAACAATATTTAACTTAACTATATGGTCTCTAATATTTCAAGAGTTAAATCTAAAAATTAAAACAATAAATCACCTAGGTATATGGCTATATTATGACTTAATTAAATTCATATTATTATTAAAATTGTTAATTTATTTATTCAGCACATTGTAAATATTGAGTGCTATATTTTTAGTATTTTGTCATGGTTGGAGAATGAGGTGTTATATTTTTTTATCATTGGGGCTTCGGACCTCAGGGTAAGAACAATATTTTTACCAATTACCAGTACATATTGACGCGGTGGGTCAGTCGAAAACTACGATTACCCGTACAATTTAAATCGATAACATTCCTCTTTTTGTACCGTATAAATGAAAAACTTCAAATGGTTTTAAGTTAAATTAAGTTAAATTTTAAGTTAACAAAAAAGTTTCCTCTACATTTTTATTTTATATTTGTTTTCTTCAGTATGCAAAAATATATATTTTGATCGCAGAAACACAATTTAAAAAAAAAAAAATCCCGGTAGAGTACCTTGTCTTAATCCCTTCAACTAGTCATCTATAGACCACGGATAGTGACGTCATTCGTGGGAGCCAAGGTGAGCATTTTCCACTGTATTATTGTAAAACCAGCTACTTTTTGGGTTGGTTTTTGATGAGAAAACATAACTAAGTATAATTTTTCTAATTTTAAGGAAATATAATGTTGTGTACATAAGCACCAGAAAATTATTTTCAAGATAATTATTATAATTAATATTTTTTTAGTTCAAATATATTATAGACGCGTAGGTCTTCGAATAAAATATAAATTCTAAAAACAAAATGATCACTTTTCAATTTATCCATGATTTCAAAAAACCTCTATAATAATAGAAGATATTTAAAATACTACGATTTTTTAATTACGTTTTAGCTGTCATGTTTCGTATTGTAATTTAATTTGTTCCATCCCTCTAGGTTCTAGAGTCTAGAAAAATATATAATTAGGTACGCCATTGAAGTAGGTAGATTCCATAATTATTTAGGTCCTTTGCGTCTTTTTTGCTATAAAATAAGGATACTTTTGTATAATGTTTTTTAAGATAAGAAATATATCGAGATAAAAAATGTGGAAATTAACTAGCGTGAAGAGCTATCTGATTTTTTTTATTCAATTATAATATGAGCTGGTCAATACTTTTACCCCTACTTATTAAAAACTGAAATGACACCACTGAACACGCACTAAGATGGAATACATCTCACATTGCCATATTACCGCTTATATAGAGGCATTATAGGAACTGTAGGACTGTAGGAGTAATTTTATTTGTAATTAAAAAATAATGTATAACTGCACGTACTTATCTTTCACAATTCTTAAGTTTGACTCCAACCTTTTGCAGGACAAAATGTTCTTTTCAAATATGCTCATCGTTGGTACTTTTCTAATTGCACTTAGCACAGCTTGAGATTTGGAAAACATCGAATTCCAGAACGTCATATTCAATCGATTGAAAAACGTTAAGATTTCACTCTTTTTATAAACACACAAAATATATTGATTCACAGCGGACTATGGATCACAATACAATAATGATGTAACTAAATAAACTTAAATCAATAAATTGTAAAAAAATTAAATATCCATGGTTACGAAAAATATTACAATTCAAAAAATGTTTTGATATTTTTTTTTAAATAAATGTAATTGTTTTTTTTTTTTTTTTGATAATTAACCCGTCAACTATGGCCATTGGCTGTTTTTAGGTTGTTTATAGGGTGAAGAACAGTTGGTTGTCGTACCTTAAAATAAATATACTATTTATAAACTGATATGATCGACAATTAATTATAAGATTTTATCATAATAAGATTGTAGACGATGGTTGTTCATGAATCATGCATTTATTTATAGATACCTTCTAGTCGTTATTGTCCAGTCGAAATCCATTTTTTACTTGGAAACTATTCTGTGAAACACGGCATGTTGGATAGGCATAATAGGTACATTAGGTACTATGTCGAAGAGCAATACGCCAATGCCTTACAACGTTCAAAACTTGAATGTGCCATACTTCGTATTTGTTTCATACATAAATCGTAAATTAATTATTATAAATAATTAATTATCATAGGTAAAATAATGTCACGGCACATTGATTGAACCACGGTTTTTTCCGAAGTTCTTATCTACATCACGCTTGGGAATAAGTTGGGGCAACACCGCATAGGTAGGGATAACTATACCGATGTGAATTTAGGGTAAAAACAGATTTTGTCGATTCTATATTATAATATAATGTAGTAGGTACCTAGGTGGTAGGTTTAGTACCTACCTACTTATTTGAATTACGACTAACCAACTACCAACCATATTCGACTTAATTTCATCGAAATAACATATTTTCTTCACAAGTCAGAAAAATATTGTACTTTTTAATAGTTTTGTTCATTTGTGTTTTAACATTTTATACATGCAATTATGGTAGGTGTGTTTATTTTATTTCAATAGTTTATAAATATTAGGTATACCTACTAATTGATTATATATTAACTTTTGATGCATTGTGTTCGAGAAAACCAGAGATAAATAGGATTACAATTATAGAGTTATGTAATATTAAAATGCGCCTTTATTTATAAAATAAACAAAAAATAATAACTGTTGTATTATAAGGAACATAAGAACACTCGTGTTTATATATTTAACACTATCTTTTCTTTTTATTTTAATTAATCTTGAGCCCGGCAACTTAAGCCATTAGCTGTTTTGTTTGTTTGTAGGTTGTTGTCAGTAGGAGGAGGAACGGTTGAAAATACGTTTTGTATGTGTAGCAAGGATTTGTTGCTAAAAATCCCGGGTGGTCACCCATCCGGGAACTAACAACGCCGGCCGTTACGTACACTTTGTGCGTTTCCGCAGTTGAGTGCATGCACTGCGCCACACTAAGCCACTTAACACTATCTATATAGGCATACGAGTACGTATATAGGTAAGTATATTATTATTTATTCATAAGAGTGCACATGTGATGGTCAAGGTAGATAATTTACCACTCCGTGAAAAGGATATTTTACTTATTTGAGAAGTATCATGTCCCAAGAGCATCTTTCTGGCTTGGCTTTATTAGCTATAGAATAAGATAAGAGTACAAACATTTAAATTATGAAAAAAATCATTAAATATTTCGTGGCTAAAAAGTCTAGAAAAATTAAGTTCAAGAAATTTGTATGTTTATGACTATATAATGGTAATATGAATTTTATTTTATTTTGCTGAAGTAATAATTAAACTATTTTTAACACTATTTACTTATTTTTTTTTCTTTCAGTTTATCTCTGTACGATTAATATTTTTCCTTTAAATACCTAAATAATTATTAAGTACAAATAATGTAAAACTCAATTCTATTATAACAATAAATGCTTTTCTTAATGCAGTGTTAGCTTTGCAGTAGATATGTAGCATTATATTACACGACAGAAATAGAAATGTATATATATTTTATAATAATTTATGTGTGTACTGCAAAAATTGAAAAACGGTTGCAATTTGCGACGTAAGTTAGGGATACGATAAAAAAAACCGATCCGTAGAAATACAATTTGATGGCTGACAAAGCTCACGGCTTTGTTTAAAACGATGTGAAAAACTAGATGCTAGTGGTTAGGCATTCGGTGCCTATCAAAGTTAAGAGCTGTCTGTAAAACCCTGTGAAGCACACCAAAGTATAATCTAATTACGTTTGGAGCGAGTTCAAAACCGATTCCTGTCCTACGTGGATTTTCTGCTCAAGATCGATCACCCATCCCGTGACTATTCTTCCATTAGACCTTCCTTGAATATCCCTACTCTTGATTTTCGCAGTGTAAATGCTGATCTTTCGTTTATCGCCTCTCTTCTTAATGGCGCAGTTGATGCCCCTGACCTTTCTTTTCTACCTCTTTTCGCGTTCTCGTGCATTATTCTAGAAATCACTCTCTCTACCTTGTCCCCTCTCACCGCTCCAACTACTCTCATAACCATCATTTGCATAGAATGCTTCGTCTACTCAATAACTCCTAAATCCGTACTTGATATTTTTAATTTATATAAACATAATGTATTTAGTTTTTAGTTGTATTGTACACTAGCGTGTAATGTTTATAATTGTACTAAATATTTAGTTAGACTACACTATGAACTACTACTGTGTTTCACCTTTGCTTTGCCTGTAAGATCACCTTAATCACTATTATTATTGGAATTTTTCTATATTTAACTTGTTATTGTATCTCTTAGGTTAGGTTTATCTTTAAATAAATAAATAAATAAAATAAACAATTAAAAATCATAATTTTATTAATTTCCAATCCAGTGATTGGAAAGAACGTTGTTAATGAACGCACGTTATATTAAGTGAATAATATGTGAATGTTACTCGTTGTTTTCCACTAGACTTGAATGCGAACGATATATATGTATATATTTAATGAATTTGAAATGATTTTTAAGACGTTCAAATGTATTTACTATTTAATAAATATTGATTGATAATATCTACTGTTAGTTATAACATAGGTATAATAAGTAAATATTACGAATTATAAAAATAAAATACGTGAAATTTCAGTGGGCACGGCTCACGATTTTGTATGAGTATTCAAACGATACTTACCTTAAAAATTAATTTAAAAAAACTAAAAAATTAAATGAACGACCAAATTAATAACGCGTTAATTTTTTCAAAGATCGTGAACGTAAACGGAGTGTTTCTTTGAAAATAAATCCTTTTTTGAGCACTGATCGAACGTGAACAAGAACGAATTAAATTTTTTAGTGAACATTTCGAACACTGTCCATATCTAAAAATGACACATTTAGATGATCAGATTGGAACATCTGGAAGAAATGGCGTAGCTAATTTTCCAAATATAAGTGATGCAGTAAACACCAGTGTACCGCAGCAATTGAAAAGTTTTGTACTTTTGTCACGAGTGAATGGAAAAATAATTCAACTCCCTAAAATACAGGACAAAGGTACAATAAGGTTATAACTGCTTTTAAAGAAATACAACTTAAAAATATTTATACATACACAATTATAGCCTTTTAATGTCGTTCGTAAAATATCTCTGATTATGTAGGTGATTGGCTGGGCCTGAAGAATATTTATTATTATATCGACATATTATAGATACCTGAATAAATATATTTATTACTTATATTAAATGTATGATCATAAATTCTATATTAATTCTATCATGACGTAGGATATACCAACAGTAAAATATCTCACCACTAGCATGGAACAATAGCTACTAGCGCTTTACGCGTGTGGAGGAAATATAAACTACTGAACCGTAACACAATGACCGACTAGATAGTAGCGGGCCGGCGATAGCAAGCTAACCTGTACATTATTATCTTAAGCCGTGCCACAGATATATAAAACAACAGTTCTACGAGCCGTGCTGATACCTTAGCGTGAATATAAGATCATGATCTACTACTATATTATGTTCGTGATCATGATTTTAAAGAATATTTTTATTAAATTGTATATTAATCACGGACTAAGATCTCTAACCACAAAACAGTAACCGTGATTAAAATAAATTTGATAATATTATCTATATACAGATAACACAAAATTCGCCGCTTTAAAATATTATATTTATTGATATTTATGTTATAAATTATAATACTTAGAATGTGATTAATATTTAATAATTATTTCGTATTACAATTTAGAAACTAATAAAATAACAAGATGTATGTCAGAAAAGTATTGATGAAACATACCTTACAACAAGTATTAAATCGGCATAAACTTTCAAGGAATAAGAGCATGAAAACTTTTGATAAAAAGTAATATTTCATATTTTAGTTCTATATCAAATGTTTCATTATTTCTTATATTCATTTTTGCAAAAAATATAGTTCAAGTTTATTTCATAATGTCTACCAATATATTTATTTGGAACAAAATTTAAAATCGATTATATAGCTATATATTTTTAAAAACAATTTATGCTTTGCAGTAAATGGAAAAGTGTTGTTGGATTGGAAATACATGCTCAAATTTTAAGTGAATCAAAGTTGTTTAGTGCTGCGGGTACTAAATTTGATGCAGTGGTAAATTCTCAAGTGGCATTGTTTGATGCTGCAATTCCTGGAACACTTCCTGTATGTTTTAGATGATTTAATGGCTAATAACTCATATAAATGTGTATTAATTCTAAAACATATAACAAATTTGTTTACAGAGTATTAATGAAAAGTGTGTTGAGGCAGCCATATTAACTGCATTAGTATTAGGATGTAATATAAATACAGTGTCATCATTTGATCGTAAACACTACTTTTATGCAGATATGCCGGTAAAATTATATCTTATTTTATATATTTATTTAAGCATAGTTTTAAGTTATCACTGTATGGCTATAAATCAAATATTACCCCTACATGGTACTGAATTTAGATATAACCAAACTTATGGTAAGGAATATTTATTCTTTGTTGAAGAAATAGTTTGTTGAAGATAATTGATAATTAAAATATGTGGTTAATGGTGCCAAATAACGCAAAGTTAACTTTACATGTTAAGTACCTAATAAAATACAAAATAGTTTTGTTTTTAATTTTTCATGGTACATCTGAAATATACATGAATTTAAACCAGCATACAAAGTTTATATTTTATTGATTTCTCTAAATATGTTATCTTTATGTATTATAATTTATATTATATTGTTTAAATGCACACAACAATTATATAATAATTAACTAATAATTTATTATCTTTAATATTTTCAGGCAGGTTACCAAATAACTCAACAGTTTCATCCAATAGCAGAAAACGGTCAACTTACTTTTCACGTTATAGATGAAAATATAAATAAAGTTCCCTATAGTAAAACTTCTTTAATCAAACAAGTACAGCTAGAACAAGACAGTGGTCGCACAATTCATGATGATTCTACTAAAACGTAATTTTTTTTATTATAATTTCAACTATATTTTAAAAAGCTAGCTTTCTGTTTTAAAATTATTCAAATTATGTCAATTATATCTTTATTATTTATAACTTCTTACCTGATTGGAGTTTTTTAATGGTATATACTATATTACTTTGTAAATACTTCATATGGTAAAATCTCTGGTATAAACTTAACATTGCTATTGTATATTACTGTATCAGTAATGACTGTCAATTTTGAGTGTTCTTTTTGCATAGGTACTTATACAGTTAAAAATGTATTAAGTATATTAAATTTAAATGTCTTCATATTATAAGAACATTACATGCTGTAACATGCCTTGTTCATTTATATTTAAAATACTTAATATATTCTTTAGTTCACTTATAGATTTAAATCGTGCTGGAACAGGATTAATGGAACTTGTGTTTGAACCTGATCTGTGCAATGGTCTTGAAGCTTCAGCTTTAGTCAGAGAATTATTACTAATATTTGAACGTATCAAAACATGTTCTGGTCGAATGGAAGGTAGGTACTACTAGACTAGTTTAATAGTTTAAGTTATAAGTAATAATTTTATATTATATCCATGTAGAACTCAGATATATTGTCTATATGATCTTAGAAACTATAAAATATACATTTATGTTAAAATATATCAAACGACAAAAAATTTCAATTTTAGTAAATAACTTATTAGCAATTTTAGTTATAAACAGTAATAATTTTTATATAAAAAAAATTAAATGATCAACAATAAAAATGTATAAACAAAATAAAAGTAATTATACATTTGTTTCATAAAATATTATTCCTGTGCATTTAGTTAAAAAATATTTACCAAAATTAATTTGCTAAAATAAATTAAATATGTGTACATGGTATAATAATTATTAGACATTTTTAAAGGTTCAAAGTCAAAATGTCTTAATATGTAATACTTATAAATTATTATAAATACTATGTATAAGTATTGCATTTTTACCATCAAAATTATGTACTTAACATACACACCATATTGTTATATTTGTATACTAAAATTAACTAGCAAAACATGCAAATGCATAATATAATTTAGCCCAAATAACTTATATAAATTTATAAGTATATATAACTTAAAATAAACAAATACTTAAGTGTTATAACAAATTAATATTGTCAATGAAATACACGTATTAGTGTTCTTATAGAACATCGGCTATTGATATTATATAATAATAAATTGTACATCATTAGTAAATAATAATAATATTTCAAATAAAACAACATATTTTTTTATGATATTTTATGAATTAGGTATTTTAAGTTTTCCTATATTATACTTTTTATTTCAATAGTTATTATTACTTGTATTATTGCTGTATTTTGTATTAAATAGAGGGTGCATTAAGAGTCGATGCAAATGTTTCAATCACAGATAGTGATCAACTAGGCACACGGACTGAAATAAAAAATCTGGGGAGTATACGTGCTGTACAGCTAGCAGTTGATTATGAAATTTTTCGTCAATTAAACCTGGTAAAAGAAGAAAAAGAAGTAGTGAATGAAACAAGAGGATGGGATTCTGTTACTAACAAAACAGTATCAATGAGAGACAAAGAAGTTTTACAAGTAATTTAGTATTAAATTATATTATTTTATTTAATAATAAAACATAAATTAAATTTTATCATTTTTAGGATTATCGATTTATGCCAGAACCTAATTTATTACCACTTAATTTAAAAATGTTTGATATTAATAAATTACGAACAAAAATACCTGAATTACCAACTGTAACTCGTAATAATATAATGAGTAAATATGGCTTTAATATAAGGAAAACTACTACTTTAATGGTAATTTCATATTCAAAACATTTATGTTTACATAAGTTTAAGTTATTCATAATTTTTACATTATAATGTTTTTTAGAATGAACCTGTTTTATTATCAATGTTTTTTGAAATAATGAATTATGATACATCTAGAAACCCATCAAGAGTTTGGAATGTGTTGACCATTGAATTTATGACAGAGTTAAATAAGAGATCCATCGAACCTAAGCGAAGGTATGTTATGCTGTTTGAAATATTTTCCTCTATAAATATTTAATACAAATAATTTTTTTTTAAATATTTAGTGAAATTCCATCTTCTATCATCGGCGAAATTGTAGATTTACTAGATAATAAATTAGTGAACTTGGTTCATGCAAGAAAAGTTATTGCTAAAATATTTGATGAAAAAAATAAATCTCCGTCTCAAGTAAGTTTATTTTTTAATGTGACTAATTAAAAAACCAACACAGTTTTACTTAAAATTTAAACTATCCAAAATTGTTTTAATTTTTAGATTGTAGAAGAAAATGACTGGCAACAAATTTCTGATGTAGAAGAAATAGATAAATTATGTAAAGAAATAATGCTTGAGTATCCAAAGGCTGTCAAAGATTATCGTAGAGGAAAATTACAAGCCAAACAATTTTTAATAAATCATATTGCAAAAAAAACAAATGATCGTGCAAATTTAGGTCTTGTTTCAAAAAAAATAGAAGAATTCTTAAACAATTATTAGATTGTGTTTGTTAAGTTTTATTATTGTCTTGTATAAATTAAATTTGTGGTCTGAAATAATTGTTTGAATCAGTGGCGTATTTACGGGGGGGGGTCCATGGGGTCTGGACCCCCCCCCCCCCCATTGGCTCCATAAATACGTATCTAAAGTTTAATATATTTAATATATTTTTATATTCTGTGCAAATATAAGTTGGAATACAAATGTTATTTTTTTACGTAATCAGGAAAAAAAATGTTATCATAAATTATTATGCTAGGTTGACACGTCGTCTTGTCGTCTAAGTTGAAAATCGAAAAGAGTATATTATCTTCGGCTGTTATCAGTTTACCAGGCCACTTGGGGGAACAACTACAGAGAAGTTAAAATTGACCTCTTCTGTTTTGTAGAAAAACCTGCCGCGGTTATTGATGGTTGATCTATTTACAGAATATGATAATATATGAGTCAAAATGATCGTATTAATGATTACTTTTGTTATTGGTTTTAGTACTGAACAGTAAACGACCCTTTTTACTCTATTTTGCGTTTTGTATGTTAATTTTGTGTTATGTTAAAATGTCTAAAATAACATTTTCTACGAAAACTGTCTACTACCGCTACTTTGTCATCATGTACGTCTGGTACTTGGTAGTAGTGAGACTGTATTTTTTACTTTATTCGCATGTGATTTGTATTAATGATGGAAATAATGTTGGCTTATGTAATGTGCTTGGCCTGATCAAAATTTTTGCTGTGCTGTTATAATGAAAAATGAACACTCACAAATTACATTAATTGACACATATATAAGTATAGATAACTTCATTACTATGCCTATTTATCAATCGTTCCCTAAGTGACGAAGAGAAAATTCTGGTAAGAATAAATCATATTTCATTCTGACTTTCTTTTAAAATAATATAACCTAACCTAACCTATTATTAATCTGCAAATTGTTTATGCTTTAAATAGATTTCATTTGACTTACTTATTAAATTAATATTGTGGGTAGGCAAATATAGTATTATGTTATTCATTTTTAGGTTTTAAAATAAATAATTAACAAAATGGATATATGTTAATTAATTGTAATAAATTGAATTTCTATATAAAAATATAAAATATGGTAAATTTATTTAATAAAGAGTAGGTAATTGGGGGGGGGGGCAAAGCCCCCCACGGATCTGTATTATGAAAATTGTCTGGACCCTCCCCATGACAAATTCCTAAATACGCCACTGGTTTGAATAGCTAATAAAAATAATCAGTTCAGTCAGTTTGTTAATTTTATTTTGTTTACATTTAAATTTATTATTTATTCACATTTTGTAACTTATTAACATAACTAAATAGTAAATTTATCATCAATCATAGTGTATAACTTTCAACAGCTATTAGTTTAAACAACTAAATATTTACCACTAGAAGTCCTTTTCCTTCGATCTGAATCTAGGTGCCGTACTTCCGTATTTAAAAATATATCTCCATGTATTGTAAAAGAAAAAAAATTTTCGTTTTGAATTAAAAACGTATTTACTAACCTAGTAGTATAGTTTAAGAGGTGCTTTACAAAAGTTTTCATAGGGTATCATACAAAGTTCAAAGTGATCAAACTATATTATTATACTAATATTATCATAGTGTAGTGGCGTTTCTATTCCAACTTCAGTGGTTAAGTTATATTTGGTTTCAACTAAAAGGGCGGTGTTGGCACTGTAGAACTCTAGTATATTATATGTTTTATAATTTTTATTTTCAACCTGTGGAAAAAACCTTAACAGCGATCTAAATCATAATAAATTATCTGAACAAACAAATAGCTCGTTTTTTTGTGTATTAAGAGCCGATCTGGTGGCTCTTCGTCAGATGATCATCAGTAGACCGTTCTTTAGAACTAATTGTTATTTCTGAATTGAGAATCTTAATTTGTGGTGTTCAGGTGTTCTCAATATGTTGAGGACTTCTTACAAAAATATTTTTAAGGCCCTTATCCCGTAGATATGTAGAGCATACAATTGAATAGGGTGTAGCACTGTAGGCTGAAGCTAAGTCTCTCAAATATTAGCCGACAAAAGTCTTATTCTCATTATAGATTATAGATGTTACAACTTATATATTTTATATTATATTTGGGATGTTAGAAATCACTTTTTACTGTTTATCATTTATTTTCAACTTTAAAGCCGTACCTACTCTACAGCACGTGTTGTGACTACTGAGTGTCTATTGCATTGTCGGGAGATGTGTAACATTCTAAACGCGACAGTGACGACATTATTCACTAGTGTCTTGTCTTCGTGCCGTAAGCCATTTATTGTTGGATCAGTAGGATTGCATTTAAGTACAACAGAGAAGAAAGCATACATATGTACCTACACATTGTCATCTGCTAACCAAGCTAGGCGACTAAGCCTTAAAAAAGTCATCAGAGACCAGAGCGGTCAATATAGTTTTTATTAGGCACTATAATTTGTATTAATAATAAAAATTAAAAACGTGGTAAATTTACAATTTGTACGTACAGGTAGTTAGGTACCTAATATATCAATAGTTTAGAATGAAAATGTGATAAGACAATTCGAAAATATTGTTAAAATAAAAGCATAGGCAGATACCTACACCGATTTTAATGGAAACACATTTTTTCGTATGTGCAATTATGCAGGACTAAACTTTTTACTATAGTTGGTCCTTTTTAGTTTTAATTTTTAAACAACGAATTTAATACAAACTGAGTAGTATACAACGTAATAAAATAATATAAACGGATTTTTAAAATTATCCTAATTTTTTTCGAGTAGGTAGGTTAGGTATACAACGGGCAAATCGTTGGCGTTTTTAAACTTGTATAGCACGCGGATCCTTAATATTCGAATTGTGGACTCCTATTAGGTACCAACTTTTTTTCGAATAACTTTTTTTTGTTTTAATAAAATATTGTATGTTATCATAATCAAGGTATTATAAATTACAATATTTATTAATTTCATGCTATAAATCACATAATAGCAGGAACACACAAAAAACAAATTTTATATTTTATTATATAAGTTCGTAAAATGTATTCCGCGAATTAAATTTTTATTTACTTAATGCGAAGCATGTGTTGCCATTTCTGTCATCAGTTTTTGAACATCGGGCTTAAAGTTTACTCGTAAGCTCTAATTATAGTTTGAACTAGTTTTCCGTGTGGTTTTGAAACATGTTTGTTACATAAACAAGAGCGGGTAATGCTTTTTCACATAAATAAGTCGTAGGGAATTGAATTAAAACTTTCAGAGCTCTATAATTGATATTTCTGGATGATTTTTATCGTATCTACACGAAATTGGAACATTTTTAACGACGATACGACATTAGATCAAACCCTATAGTTTTTAACTTTTACAGTTTATAGAAACATAAGGCAATCTCCTTCCGATAATGTCAGTTCTTTTATATTATGATGAGTATCAATTGAAATGTGTCAAATCCACAGTTCATGTAAATATGTTATGCGTCCATATTGCCGGAACCACCGAGATGAGCCGTGGCATGCAGTCTGTAAATCTATAAACTGAAATTTTTGTAAGAGATTTGAGTACAACACTAGGACAAAGTATTCAATTTAGAATGGATAGTTTGACGGGCATTAGTGATTCTTTAAATGCTACCTGCGTGACTACACCCTGCCCGAACACGAGGAAGAATTTTAGAATTTTCAGATATATTTTAGTAAAAAAATATGATGGTCGAAAAAAGCATTTTAAAACCCACCACCAATAACTTAATCAGATTAATATGTTTGTTATTAAAAGAGTAATTCGGCGCTATGGGTATGCAATTTAATAACACAAGTGTGTAGAAAGCACAGCAAATTACATAATTTAACAATGCCAGAGGACTTTTTAATTTATTAACGTGCCCAACGGCAATATCGAAGAGTTCGAAGAGCAGTTTAAAATATTTTAAAGTTCAAATCTTGAAGAGAAATACGGAAAAATCCCGAAAATTAGCAAATTATTATTTTTGAGTTAAGAGAATTCATAAAAATTTATTTTTTTAAATATAAGATTTGAGAATTGAATACAAGATTCCTCATAAATTTGTCTACCTTTATCAAAAAAAAAAAAAAAATGTCTACAAGCAAATAAAATTTAATTTTTATGAGCGTTTGAAGTTTATATTTTCATAAGATTGGATATTCACTCGATTTCTCATGTAGCGATTTTGTTATTTTGTTGTAATTCAAAAACGAATAACTGTAAATACGTGAAAATTTCACTGAGTATTTATATTTTCATTTTCAATACTCCATAACTCTTTGAAAATATTTTGAGCATTTTACGGACATTTTCAGTTTTAATTACTTTAGTTTTTTTTTTCAATTATTGTCAATAAAATTCTATTTCTTTGGTAAAAAAGCGTAAAAGTTTATAACAAGGATCCTGATATATTTTTACAATAGCAGTTGAAAAATTTTAAAAATACATAGACACTATTTTTTTTTATAAGCATTTTAAGTTCAAATTTTGACAACATTTATCAAATTTAAAATGTAATAATTATTTTGTAGTTAAAAATTAATAAAATGTTCAACTTTTATAGCTAAGGATTGACAATTTAAAACAAGGTTCCACGTAAATATGTTATTTAAAAATTACTTTATTCACAATAATATCATCAAATATTCTTAGTAATATCATAGACTGACTGAGTCTTCGCTCAGAATCGTCTTTCTTATACAATGGTATTATAAAGGTGGGCAAGTGGGTGTCGCTCTGTTGTACAGTAGGTTACAAGTGGGTCCTATTCTAACCTAACCATCCATTACAGTGACCCACTTGTAACCTACTGTACAACAGAGTGACACCCACTTCCCCACCTTTTGTTTTATTGATGGTTAGATCAGAACAAAAGTTATTTAATTTGTCTTGTCATTCTGTTATAGGTACACCTTGTTATATAACCTAAGCTATATATTAGGACATACATCGCGTCGATACACGAGCTCAGCTTGGTGAGTTTTGATAATATTACGCATTATATTTTTATTTATTAGTTTTCAACAAAAAGTTATTATAGCTCAATAATTATTGTTTATAATTATATTTTATTATTATTATTAATGTAGGTTTATTAAGGTATGTATTTTGTCCTTGGATATTTTAACTTATATAGATTCCCCCTGAAGTCACCACTGCACTCGGCATCCTTAAAAATGATTTTTTTAGACTTCACATATTTACTGTTGTAAATGCTGTAACCCAAAATTCTAGAATCCCAACTTAACCCGTATAATCTATTTAAAGTTGGCTGGGTTCCAGCATGACATCAACCAAATTCCAAGCAATCCAATACATTTTTAGTAGAAACATTACTTGAATCTTTAACATACAGAGTGGTTCTGATAGAAAATTGGATGTAGTTAGTACATTTGGTTCCATAGGAGTTCGGCATTGAAAATTCCCAGTTTTTTTCAAAATTATTGGGGGAAAATAATTTTAAAAAATGAAGTTAACACGGAAATTTTTAAACAAAATCGATTTTCTTATTTGGTTGCAATTCAAAAACGAATAACCGTAGATACTTGATTTTTTTACCAAATGGTTAAATTCGAATTTTCAATAGGTGCCTCATGGCAGTGGTAGCTCGTGGGTAAAATATTTGGTGGTACACACGCTATACAGTGGTGACTGGTGATGTTTAAAGTATATGGTATGTAATTATTGCAAAAATTCTAAGTTCTTTAAAATAAAATCATATTATAGTAAACTCTAAATTCAAAATTTTTGAATGAAAAAAATAAAAATAGAAAATACGGAGTCAAGGGGGCTAGAGCATGTCATATCTTAAAGAGTACCTATGTTTAGGCATTTAATATTACATGTACATTTTGACTGTGTCAATGTGTAAGAAGTAAATGAATATTAGTGTGTGTAAGCTGTTATCGCACTTTTCACGACGAAATTTGAATTCCCAGACTTACGATTTATTTTGTACTGTCGTAATATTTATCGTACTAAGATTCTTAGAAATGTTCTAACGTGCATGCACAAGTCAATGAACACGAAGAAAATACTTTTGCTCCAATACCTTTGGCAGAAATTTGATGTAAACGGTACCAAGAGAGGAATAACAATTCACCTTGTTTCGATCGACTTACATTAGTTTTGAAAAGATGAGCGTATCCGTTATTTCGTTAATCTATTTTCTAGGTTTGCTCGGAAATAGATTTACGACTTTATTTTTAGTTACTATCAGGGCTTGAAACCGTTTTAATCGCGAAAACCTTTTGGATACCGGTTACCGGTAACCAATTACCGGTATTAGATTCAAAATTATAGGTTACCGTTAAGTGATAACCGCCTCCAAAAAATGTCGGTTACCGGTAACCGGTTTTCTAAAAAAAATTGTACTACACCTTTGTACCCGTATACTTAATATAATATTCGTGTTGTTAGAGGAATCAAGCTATTTTTAGAATTCCCAGTACAATATATGATTAGGGAGACCGGGACTATCGACTATCGAGTACCGTTATTACTTATTACCAAGTACCAACCAACGATATTCTATGTTATAGGTAGGCAGGAAATAGAAATGTAGAATACCAATTATTTGAATTATTATTACAAGAATTGAGACTAAAGGCGGGTTCACAACTACCCGTGTCGTGTCTTTTCGTGTAAAATCCTCTTTTCTGATTGGTTTACCAAAATTTGATAATAAAATATGATCGTGTCGACCAACGCGATACCGCATTTACCGCGAAGTTGAATTAATTCAACTTTTGATCGTGTTGGTCACAATGTTCACGACTTGGCGATGTGGTTTATTCATTATTGTTATGTATTATATTTTGATTAGAAAAACTGAAAAACTTTGAATTTAAATTATTTAATATTCGTGTCTTCTGTTGATCGTATATTCGTATTTACTATTTAAATAATAATACTTGTTTTGACCTGAGTCCCTGAGTCCAAACGGAAAACAAGAACAACACGAACTTTGTAAAAGTAAGACATTTTATTTTTCTTTGTTGTTTTTACGTATAGACTATAAGAACATCATTACTGTCATACCAAAGTTCAAATATATTAATATATAATATTTTAATTTAAACATACTATCGTAGCTGCACTATTTTTTTTTTTATAGTGTACTAACTGAATATTATTTATTTATTAATCCATAGGCCTGTGCACACTTCAAAAAGTATTTATATCCTGCGCACACGGCTGTATATTTATATATTAATACCTACCTATCATATATTAAATGTAAATTGATTCAAAACTATAAAATATATAAGTAGAAAGCTAATATAGCTTGTAGGTACTATTAAACAGGCTTGGATGCTATTTAGTAGTTAATGTTCACATTAAACAGTAAAATACTGTATTATAGATATTAAAAATTGTATATATTGAGAGGCGATTGTGTGATGAATGTCAAACATTTGTTCTACTAAATAGCTCACACAAATGCAGCAGTTCTTTATTTAATCATTTTCGAATAGAAAGTCCTCAGTATAATTCATCAGAAGATACACCTACACCAAGTATGTTTAATATACTAGTAACTAGTTGGTTAAATTTAATTAAGATGATCGACACAAATTAAACTGGTATGTCAGCAACGGTATGAGTTTTAGATCAGTTCACCTACCTCTACTTTATCTCATGTACTAGGTTGACCACTTTTTTGTGGTGTACAGATGCATAAATAGTGTTTCTACTGACAGTTAACAACAAGGAAAAACTGATTAATGACTAATGAGTAATGATTATTTATTGTGTTAATAATGATAAGAATAAAATTGTATAATAATATATAATATATAAAATTATATAATATAATATATTTAATACAAAGTTGATTATTTTAAAAATACCCGCGTGAAAATTTGATAACCATGATACCATGGTAGAATTTATGACTGGTGTCTGGTATCGTCCTGATTTGGAACGTTCCCGAAAAACGAATTAAAATAATTAAATTCACAATTCACACGACACGGGTAGTTGTGAACCCGCCTTAAGGGAAAAAACGAAGATATAATAGTATGATTTAAGAATAGTTTTAAGAAGTTTTTATTTATTATACCATTAGTAGCTACGAGCGTATAATCATTTATGTAGCTAAAATAAATTAAACATAATATTATTATAGTTTATACGTAACAGTAGTCAGTATTTATAAATACCGGTAATCGGTTCTTAACCGGTTAAAACATATTACGTTATTATAACGTTTTATGTTAGCTGAAAAATTGTCACGGTAACCGGTAACCGATAACCGGGAGTGCAAATAGGTTTATAATAACGGTAACCGATTATAGGTTCCCCAAAATTCCGGGAAATTACCGGTTTTCGGTAAAAACCGGTAACCGGTTTCAAACCCTGGTTACTATAATATTATGCATAATAAGTTTATATTTTTATCAAGATAAACTTAGACTTGACTTAGTTGTGGATAGCGACGAAATGAAAAATATAAGAATCCACTTCCGAGCAAACTTAGAAAAGAGGAGTACATACTAAAGTACTGAACTTACTTTTCAAAATTGATATCGTGCTACCGGAAGTATTTTTAATTTTCTTTCACTTATTGAGCTAAATGTATGGAAAAAATGGTTGCTCCAGCCTCCTCAAGAAAATAATGCTATTACGGCCATATCGCTACAGATGAGCAGTTGCTGTACACCGATTACCGATGTCCCTTTTATATGTTAATCTCCAGTAATATTATATATATATATAGATATATATGTTATTCTCCACCACTCAACGGCCGAACGTGTTTACACGAACCGATGGTGTTCTGACAGACCTGCACACTAGTTGATGTGTATTGATAACTTAATATTTTTTAGTTTTTTTTTCCATAAGTGTATTTATACACATTTTTTCACCCAGTCAAAAAGCTTAAAAAGGTTATAATAGTACTAGGTAGGATTCTCGTAAATTCCTTACACTTAAATTTAATAAAAACGTATTGTGCCTATAATATTATATATTATCTACAATAACTTTTTATGATCGTTTGAAGTTTTTAATTTTAAAATTTAATTCAATCTACCGGCATAGTACCGTGTATAGTAAACAATAAAATAAATTACTAAAAGCATTAATAAATATAACAAAATATACTTAGCATTATAGGCTGCAGACAGTCCGTTCTCTGCTATAATCGTTTTTATATGCAATGATTTGGTATTCGGAAAAAAAAGCCCCACCGATAGAAAAAAAAAAGCCCCGTACTAACTAATTACATAACGCATTTTTATTATAGTGTACATTTTATAATTTAATATTTGTATATAGGTAACCTAACCTTTTTTTGGACATAGGTATATTCTATAACCATATAATATATATGTATAGTATATAATTTTACATCATAAAAATATTTAGTAAAATAATACACCAAATATTTATTTAACTATAGATATAAATATACATTTGAAATATAAAAGATTTAAGTATATAGTAGGGTAATAAAAGTAATTGAAAGATAAAAGATTGCAGGTATACTTGTATACTTTATAATGATTAATAAGTAATACATAATATATAATATTATGTTATTGAACTATTTATTATATATATTTTGATTTATGGTTTATGTTATATTATTTTTTAACTGTGATTTAATTAGTTATTGTTTAATGTCATATACTAGATGTAATTTTTTTTATAATTACCTTTTAATAAAATAAATGTATTGTCTAGTATAATAAATATTAAATTAGATACATACCTAATAATATAATAATTAATGAAAAACAATTGTTACTAAACTAGTATTTTAGAATATTATATATTTTATGGTTATAGATATTATATTAAAGAAGTGTTAGGTACATTGATAAATGTAATGATTATATTATGATTATAATTAATTATGTAAATCATAATAAAAAAGAATAATGTATTTAGACTATTTAGTTGGTACGGGGCTTTTTTTTCTTATGACGGGGCTTTTTTTTCCTGGATTCAATGATTCATTATTGAATTCAAACTTAACACATCCGTGATCCATTAGTCATTACAATAACCTATATACTCAATGACGCGATACGCTCGACTCCTAACTTACTGTATAGTAGAGAGATTATTTACTTGTTTTGACTTTTTGAGTTGACATCTTCACAAAATGTTGTAGCCATTTTGTAACCAAATGCTTATAATTTATATAATATTATATCTCAAAACCCTGACATACCTCAAGTATCGTAAACATAATTTTAAGTGACGTCAACATCTTGACACCGTGCGTATACTCCCGCACTCTTGATGTTAGTAACTTAACTCAAATCCCATAAAATGTGTTATAAGTTGGCCGGGTGCCACTGTCACGTCACTCCAGTACCCCGATACCCTTCAAAACGATTTTTTTTTACTTGACATTCTCTCAACATTTTGTAACCATTTTGTTATCGAATGCGTGTATCTCAAAAGTCAAAATTCATGTTTTTTGATATAACTCAATAATATCGTAAAAATAATTTTAAGTAGGTAACCTCAATACTGCAGTGCCATCACGCTTATAATAGATTATACTCTAGCACTTTTTTATGAATTCTCAACTCAAAATAATTTGCTAATTTTCGTGATTTTTCCGTATTTTGTCAAGATTTGAACTTTAAATGCTTATAAATAAAAACTGTGACTAAGGATTTTTAATTTTTTTCATCTGCCTTTGAAACAATAACCTAGGAGCCTTCTATTAAATTTTCAAGCTTTTTTAACCAACAAATGAAATTTTATTGATAAAACAGCTCAAAATATTTGGAAAATGTTATAGTGTATAGAAAATACTAATATAAACATTCAGTCAAAATTTCATGTATCTACGATCATTTGTTTTATAGTTACACCAAAAACCAAAATCGATTTTCTCGAAAACAGAATTTGCGTAAAAATTCCCGATTTCCTTAATTTTTCTTTTGTTTTTCACGTCGCGCTTGAAAACTACTGAGAAATTTTTACTTTTGACCCCCTAAAGTACCAACTTGATTCACTTTCCTATCAGAAAAGTTACTGTTGAAGAAAATCAAAGCACTTTTACTAAAAGGTGATGACAGACACAAAAAAAACACATATCATTGTAAAATCAATACATTCATCGCTTCGCTCAGAATCTAAAATATAATTTTAAAACCAGAAAAATCTCGTCAAAATAACAATGGAAAACGTTAACCACTAACGAATCCACGTTGCCATGTTAGGTAAATTAAATTAAAGCATATACGACCTATTAACTATTTCTTAACATTAATTATATTATTAATATTATAAATATTAAATTCTACTAGTATATTCCAATTAATAATTAATACTTTATACGTAATCCACATTATTACACTAATACACTATTATATTTATCACAGTTAATATAATTATTATTATTATATTGCTTAAAGATCTCAGTTTGAGATAGGTAGTTCATTATAATATACTAAAGGACAAAAGTTTACTCAAACATTTTTACTTTTGTAGCCCGATCTTAAAATAAAATTATTAGAACATTCTAAATCAGGATTCTTGAAATTCTTTAGTTTCCAGTATTATTATACCTTCAAGGCAATACATATCGATGTTTTTTATATCTTCTCTTAACGAAATAAAACAGTTAAACAAATATTTATGTAATTAAATTTAAAATGGTTTTTGATTTTTTATTATTTAGAGCACTCAAATAATGTTTATCAAAATTGATTAAATTAAAAATAATAATTATGTTACGTTTTGATAGATGACAATTAAATTAAATTCCTTTTAAATTTCGACAACATTATTTTTAACGACTCACGTTATTTATTTATGAATCCAGGAATAACCAATAATAAAATAATTATAGTTATCTTTATTCCTCTTTATAAATTATATATTATATTATAGATTTTAAAATTCGATTAATTTTATTATACATGCTTAAGGTCAAATTTAAATAACTGTTCCTAAACAAAAAATTATCTATTTCTAACGACTTGAATGATTTTTCTATGTTTGGCAAACATTTCTTGACACACTTTTGTAGTTCATTTTTTTGTTGTGCTTTTCCTTCTTCAATAACCAAAATAATTTGTTGATCTTCTGGTGGAATATGATAAAATTAGAACTATATACTTCAAGTTTTAGATATACGCAAAAGGCGTCCACCATCTACCATATACATTAATTTAGAGTTTTAAAATTTCATGAAATTTATTTTCTTGAAATATTTCATGAAAAATTCATAAAATATTTTATTAACATGAAAAATAAAATAAAATGTTTATTATATCTAAACGTATACCTATCTAACATTTTTAAAATTTGGTTTATTGTATGAAACACAAATAATATGTAACATATTTACATATAATTTATAAGTTGTTTAACAAGTCTATAATATAAAAAAATTAAACATTGCTTTTTAACTCTTAAGTTACAAACTCGTAAACCAACTCAACATTATAACATATTGTTGAGAGCAATGGCTTTGCGAATGCATATTACATTATACTTTATTATAATTATATTATATTATATTCATTTTTCACAACTTATAGACATAAACCATTCTTAATAGTCGTGAGTGACCTTTTAAAATATTCAAAATATGATCTAAGTATTAAATAAAAGAGTCCTGAGCCCCTTCACATCACTCAGCCACATACACACATATAAAACTATTTTACACTTTATAATTACTGAAAATACACTATTATTTCATTCACCGTTGAAATTGACTTTAACTTTATTTTAAACCATTATCTTTTGGATCGCTGACGGTCCGCATACAACAATATTTTAAAACTCATATAAAAAATATTTTTACTCTCAAAATAATGTCAGGAAATTTTTCAGAACTTCAATACTATAAATACAAAATAATAAATCAACAAAAACAATATGTTTTTATTTTTTTCTAAGTGTGTAATCAGTGCATTATTTCTAATCATCTATATAACCAAACACGTTTAAAAGAAGAAAAATTATTTTTCATAATTTCATTAAAATATTTCAAGAAGAGTGAAATTTTCAAGTGAAATATTTTAAATTCAGAACCCTATTCATTATAGATATTATATAGTACATGTGACATATGTCTATTATTTACCAGTTTGCCACATGGCCACGATGCCTATAACTCCATTTTTTTAAAATAATATCCATGATGAACTGATAATAATTGATGTGCCTTAATTTATCAGAATAATATATAATATTATCTTCTGAATGTTACACGGCTAGGTGACTTCTCTCATCACGTCTCCACGTCTAGTTTATTTATATTTTTTTTCGCACATATGCTTATTGTAAATACCATTACAGATTGTATATAATCCAATAAATGTTAAAAAAAATCATCTAAATTACTAAGTATTCGATAAATGCATAAAATCGTTGTATCAATATTATGTGCGTGTAATATATATAATATGTGTATGGTATACAGGTCGTAAAAACGATCTTTTCAATAACTCGGATACAGATTGCTTGGAAAATATTGCCTGTCGGATTTGAAATCGTCTGTCATGTGTGTAGGCGAACGAGACAAATTACAATGTACCTACAGAAATAAATTGAAAAGAAAAGAAAATATACAACATCAATTTTAGTATTATAAATAATTACTGTTGGTACCTATATGTTTGACGTCTGCATATTGACGTTTCTAATAAATATAATAATATATGCTACAATATAGGAACAGATATATACCATACCTATAAAGTCCAGTCTTGTAAAGAATACTTTAATTTTTTGTTCGGAATAAATGAGTATTTAAGTATTCCGAATAAAAGTAGTCGAATATACATTAAAAAAAATATATAAAATTAATTAAATATATTTGTCGATTTTGGATTGGTTGTAAATTAACGTGGGTCAATCATAAAATTTATCCAAAGAGAAAAACGATTGTTATAACTCATAGCGTGCCTGATTTTTAAAGGAAAACTTTGTTTCGTCACATAAATAAACAATTTTTCGAGTTCTAATAAGTATTTCTTAATGAATAAAAAAATACAAAAAATATTACAAGAATATGTATTCAAATATGAAAAGTATTTGAATACTTTTATTTGAACACATTTATTCGAATACTTTACAAGACTGCTATAATATACCAAGAGTCTATGTGTGTATACATATTACATAGATGTAGTAATAAGATCGTAATTGAAAAAGTGTGTGTGTGTGTGGCCGTGAGACAACGTTCCCACAATTTTGTAAAGTATGTAGATTGTTAGTACATAATGTTCCTTTTCTACTATCATGTTTTTTAGTGGATTGAGTTTCCGAAAACGTCGATAACTAATAATATTTAGTATTGGGTCCTAACCCAGTGAAGTTTCTAAGTTCACGAGTCATGACATATATATTAACATGTCATAAATATAAATTTGAATGCATTTTTGAATAGTTCAGACGAGAACAGTTACATGGTTTATTTAGTTACCTATATTATACTATGAAGGGAATTGTTACGCACTACTCCTTTATAGCTCCTATATTCTCTTCGAACTTTAAACACTTTATAAATAATTTTAAGCCATTGTGCGCACGTTTGCTCATCGAAGTTTCGTTGTTACCCGATAAAGAAGAAGTTCAAAGTAGTACACGCGCAAAAAAGAAAAAGAGTAATCGCGGCGATTATTGCGATTTTCAAGGGTACATAGTACGGCATAATATGTTCCTCGTATATAATATCATATAACAATTATGCATCGGTACAAATGGACTATTATTTTTTACGCGTGTAAAAATGTTTGTGATTAAATAAAAACAAACGCCGTCGGATGGGCCGCGCAATAATCGTTTTTGGCGAGAACCCGAGCGAAGATGAACGGAGGAAAAAAATTTCCGTCCGCCCGACGGATGATCGGCACGCTGCAGCGAGCGACGGCGATTGAACCTTTTCGTTTTTTCTGTCGCCGTCGACCTACCACCAACGTATTGCCATTGAGTACACCACTGCACGCTTACAACCGTACAACAATGACCTTCAGCGGTGTTGATCCTTCATCGCGGTATCGTGTTGTTATAACAATCATATTGTTATTGTCATTGGCGCATATAATAGTCGCATGCACGTTGCAGTGTGCCACTGCACGTAGCGGAGTCATCTTTTCTTTGTCACACGCATATTTTTACGTCGGGCCTCGCACAACCGCCCTGTCGGTACACAGAATTCATCGGATTTGCGGAGAAGTGGGCCGAACCGCGCAATGATATTGGATTTTAAATGCGCATACATTGCCCGGTCCAAACGACGACACGCCGGTGGTTGTGTGCAGATCATAATAATATTATATAGTTTCGATGTGTCACGCGCGCTACACATAACATGCGAATTGCACCCAACGCGATTATGTATAGAGTGGCGTTCTATTAATTGGAACGAGTTAAACGCGCGCCGTGGCTCTTGACCCATATATACAATCGGGCGCACACAAACATAAGGCGGCGGCGGCCACGGCTCATCTCTCTAGGGCGCGCGCAGACTCCCTAGCGCAGCCGCAGCCGCCGCCGTCAGCGTCCGGCGTAGGCGCACAACAACGACGGCGGCGGCGGCAGCGCTCGGCCGCTTTACACACAGCTTTAGTGTGTGTGGTGCGCGCGTGTGTGTTTAACGTTGGTGCCGTTGCCGCCGTCTCCGTCGCTCGTTTATATAAATAGAGGCGTCCCGACGTCCGTCGTCGTCGTCGTCGTCGTCGCCGATCGCTTGCTGCTGCTTGGGGCTATCTGGCGCGCGCGAACGTCTTCCGTAACGCACGGCGGCGGCCCGGTCGTTTTATTATTAACGCGCGGCGTTCGACTCGCGTATAATACTCTATCCGCGTTACCGTCACGTCGGCATCGCAACTATACACAATATAATAATATACAGACGCGTAACGCGTCGTTACCCGTACGTGATTATAATATTTTAGTACATAAAAAATTATAATTATAATAATAATAATAATAATAATATACCTACGTAGTCTCGCGCGTCGCCGCACTACGACCACGGTACATACGAATAATACCGTTACAGACGTCGTCGCGCCGATAACGTTCGCCGGGCACTTACGCCGACCGGTGCAATTGCAGTGTATCATCGTTCGCGCTTTCCCGTCAACGCACCCGACCCGTCGCGTACCCACTCACCACCCACGCGGCGCCTGTATACACGCGCGTTGTCCGACGTTCTCGAGCCGTGATAGTGGTCCGTCGCCGGCCGACGGTGGTGTACGATACATCGCGTTATTGGTGCGTGTAGAGGAGTATTGCCGGCCAGCCACGATCTCGAGTCCACGCGGCCGCATCGCGCCACTGCGGTAGTCGTCGACGAGGAATACTACTCCAAGCGTTGCCGTCGAGGCGGAACACTTCAAGCATACTGCGGGTGGTGATCGGAGCACGCAGCGATCTCGCGTCGTCGTCGTAACGATATATGGAGACGGGCCGACGTCACGCGACGACCGTGCGCCGAGACGGTGATGGTGACGGTGCAGTGATCGCAACCACCACGACCACCACCAACACCATCACCACGTCGGCGGCGGCGACTGCACGGTGCAGCTGGTGACGACGACGACGACGACTGCTGTAAAGGTTCGTCCGGTGCAGTCTCGCGCGGCGGTCATAAAGGCGTTAAATGTCATCGGTTCCGGCGGAGCGGGTTTCGGAATTATGTTGCCGCTGGTGGTCGTCGTGGGACAACGTAGTAGTGGTCCGGCGCTGTGTAAGTAAAACGCAAC
The DNA here is from genome assembly GCA_008086715.1 of Sitobion miscanthi. NCBI lineage: Eukaryota > Metazoa > Arthropoda > Insecta > Hemiptera > Aphididae > Sitobion > Sitobion miscanthi. Next base: position 100,437,761 of record CM017797.1, read on the forward strand.
GGAATTATGTATTATTATTATTATTATTATATCGTAGGTATGCGCTGTGTATAAATAAATCAATGCCAAAAATGTTTGCCAAAAAGAAAAAATAAAGAGAACGAGAGCCGAAACATTGTTCGGCGCCGGGGCCCGGCCAATATGTACCGGCTCGCGCATATTATATAGTAAAATATATATTATAATAATACTATTTATTGTATGTACACGCATTATGTTATTATACAGCGTGGGTTAGAAAATATAAGTTACTATAATGTAAGTCCTATGACTCCTCCTCTCCGCGTGTAACGATGTTCGGTCTTCGCCGGGAATTATAGTGTATTATTATTGTTATATAATATTGCTGTCGATTTGATGGATACGATTCGATTACGCGTGTCCCCGCCGTAACGGGGAAACGTCGGAAACAATTATTATTGACTGACGAATCAATTCAATCACAATAATATTATATTGTTTGCATCGAAAACGTCTAGATCAGCTATTATATCATGGTGCCTATGACGTGTGCCGCCTCGGAATAGTAAAATGTTGGTTAAACAGATCCACCCATATTGTCGGTTCCAAGTAGAAAACAAAATAATAACGTCTTTCTGTGCCTCGTACCGTATGTAATATACTTCGCACGCGCTTGTGTGTGTGTGTGTGTGCGTGTGTGTGCGTGTGTATTGTACGAGACGGGGGTCATTCGTCATCGCAACCGAGTGCGCGACACCGAAAAGATTGCTTTCTCGGAAACCGCACGTCTTGTTTCTTCGCCCGAACTTTTCCGCCCCCGCAGCTTACTGCCTAGTATCGACGTCTAAATTTAGTATAGGTAGTAGTGGCCTGTAGTTGGTTAGGTAGCAGTTTGAGCGATTATTTATAAGGACACGAATATTTCAAACGTACACTAGACGCACTGCTAATCACCGTAATTATACTGCCCTCCTACCGGGAAGAGCAGTGCCAACGAAAATCACTTTTTTCGGGAAACTGAACTCTTGTGTTTTCGTGATTTTTGTAATCAATTTAAGTTTTCAAGTACTCCTCTTGACCGAAACAGATGGAAATTTATGCTAGAAATTCAAAAACGCTATTATAATTTTGTGATTAATAAATTATTTTTGACGGTTTTCACGTAGTAGTGCGGTTACTGCGTTTCACGTCAGCATTACCCACATAATGTCATAATATAGTGGTACTATTTATGCATGTAATAACGCTGCTAATAGACAATGCGGTGACTACAACAAATTAACACAAATAAAAAATATTATACTTGGTAATAGTGAATTTTAAAACTTTTCGTTTAATAAACTGAATGAATAATATATCATATTTTTTAATGAAATAATTTAAAAAAAAAAACATAACTTATAATGTACATATTATAATGATACGATACCACCCAACATAATTTACTAAAATAATGTATCGGACATCAATAATAATGTACGATATATTATTATCACAGTGTAATATAGTATGGTTTTCAAGCGTTCGTTAAAAAACACGTGGTCGAGAAAAATTATTATAAACGATCCGGCTATAGTATAAACGTCATTCCGAATTTCCATTTTTAGACGCGGATTAGTCGAGTTCAAGGTCAAAATCTCTGCTCATCATAGGCCCGACAATAGTTTTCATGTAATTTCGAGCATACTTTGCTCGCGCCGTCCGTCCGGCTTTGTGTTGTAATAAATCGCGATGTTTGATTTCTTATTTTTGATTCTGTAATTTTTCCTCAACGTTCTCTCGCACTGTTAATTCGAACCGTCTGAAATTTGTCCTGGAATTAGTGAGTCATTCGATATTTAAAATTGCTAAATTGTTTGAATTACCGAATCACTTGTAACAAATTGGTCGCCGGCCAATTTTTAACACGTCGCATTGAGGAAAACGACCGTTCACATGTAGCTGAACTTATAGGAATAATTGTTATTGCAATTTGTAATAACTTTATAAGTTAGGGCCGTTAGGGAACACGTGCTTTTCAACTATTTGTCAAATGTGTTGTCAAGATCAAAATGACTGTATAAATTAGCCACGACTATTATTTCTGCTTTTCATTGATATTAATCTTTATATTTTGAAGATTTGTTTAAACAATTTGTCAAAATGTAATGGGACAAATATTTTTTATTTTTACCCCGGTTAGAAATTGTTTTACTTTTTAATATCATTGCCTGTTATAATTCCTAATTTATTAAATTTAACGAGCTATTAAATTATACAAAGGTATTCATCGAGCTAATCCATCAACCGAGTTGGAATTACAATAGAATCTATATTATTATTACTACTCAATTTTTTTTTAAATGTTCAAGAGTTAAAAATACTATTATACAAATGTCTATGGCGTAATCATGGAGGATATCAGTCTGTAAAGACTACTTGGCTTTAAAAAAAAAAAATTTAACTAGATATTAATTTATTGTTTTTGATAAATTGTACATACAAATATACAATTGTACAATATACCTACTATTAGATGAACAAAATCAAAACTAGCGCTCTCAATCATTTTTCCAATACAATACACAGCAAGTGTAAATGTGTCCATCTTGTTTATAACATTTCCGATACTTAGATAGGTATAATCATTATAGCCCATATAGTAGATTACAGTATGCGTAAGTTTGAACAGTATCAAAAAAAAAAATATATATATAAAAATGGGCCGCTTAATTGAAAATAGTATATTGTGTGGAAAGGGTGCGGGAAGTGAGCTATTGTTTTTTAAAATTGCCTTCCCGCACGAGCCACACATACAATTTTTTGTCACGCCTCTGCGTTGATCGATCACGGCAAAGGTATTGCAAGGATCTATGCAACAACCGGATTAGAATTCTGATTTCATATTTTGTGAAAGAAACGATTTGGTTTTACTTATTTTAAGCGTCGTGCATAATATGTATAGGTAATAATATGAATATAAGATGTAACCAAAAGTTTATGTTTTGTGAGGACCGTGATGGCATAGATTTCAATATAAACAATAATTGTTATATTAAAACAGAATGAGAATAAAAAAACGTAATCACTGCAAAGGTAATGCACTTATGCAGGGATCTATACATAAATTATATTGCTCTACGAAAACGAATTCATGAAATAAAAATGTTTACACGTCATGCATGAGATTATAAGATGAATACAAGATGTAACCAAAAGTTTATGTTTCGCCAGGACCGTGGTATAGATTTCAGTGTCTGGTTGTGCTGCAGGGGATACGCGTGTTATGCATTTTTGGGAATTTCCACTTTACCGCCCACTGGACGGAAAAAGGTCGCTTTCCAACGCTTCAACCGCTATAGAAAACCAAAAACTTTCGGTGTAGGCGTGACAAAATTTATACTAAATATATTAAATTAAAAATTTTATTTTGTAGTAAATTGTATGCCGACTTTGAATCTAAAACGAAAATCGCGTAAAATCAGTAAAAAAATCATAACTGTTATAAAACTTCGAAGGTTAAGCACATGTGCCGTGATGAGTTAGCTATAATTATAGTTCATGGAAGCCCATCGTATAATGTTGTCACAAAAAATGACTCAATATTTTTTATTTAAGTTCAGACAATGCGCGAGCGATTGGAGATTGGAGCTGTCAGTATAGGGATTACGGTAGTCCGCTATTGTCTATCGAAGTCATATTTATTTATTTACTTATTTATTTATTTATTTATTACGGGCAGTGAGCCCAATATAATTTACAAAAATATATAAATTTAACCTAAGTGGGTGTTACACTTACTCAACTTTATTATACTATGTTCTACATTATTTGCAATAAAAAGTATTTTTTACATGAGATCACACTTGTAATCCATAGTACCAAGTGTCGCTTTTCAAAAAATGTCATGAAATAAACTTGATTTGCAGACCGAAGCGATAACACAAAAACATCCGTTTTCAAAAACTATGGTGGCCACTGGTCTGGTAAAGAAGTTTTGTTCTGTATAGACCCTCATAACGCAGTCCTAATTACACCACTGAAAACTTTTGTGTGATTAAATTAAAATGTTTGTAAATTGTAACATTCAAGTAATGGGTCACGGAGAGTGAGGTGAGGACTGGTAGGCAGTAAATAACATTTTGTCTTTCAGCCGATTTAATCAAAACTATGTAGCAGCTAGGTACACACTTTTTTTAAGCCATAAAATCAATTATTATATATACATACATTGTTTTACAAGATGTTTATTTGGAGCAGCGGGTATAGATTATAGACGTATAGTTGATCTTCTGTAGTTTTTACTATAAACCTAACCTAACCAAACCAAACCAGTAGTCAGTTTTCAAATTATTTCACATGATTGTTGAATTTGTATAAGAACACTATAAAAATGTTAGACATAAAATTATCACAATATCTATAGTTGAAATGAACACACCATTATTTACCATAGGTACCGCTATAACTCACTTTTATATGTGTTCTGGTATTATAATTTATATTTACCTATATCAAAGATGTTTCAGCTGTGTTTACCCAAATTTGCATAGATCTTGTATATTTTCACAACTTAAAGATTAATGAATTTCAATTGAAAACGAAAAAAAATGTGTATTACTTGTAGAAAATAAAGCGCTAGATATGAATCTAAATAAAGCAGCAAGACTGGCAGTATTGAACTATCATTCGTTGGGCGTTTGTATTATTAACGATAAGGAAAAATTCGCAGTCTGTAGTCTTGTGATTTAAAAACAATGCCAATGGTATAGGTGTAGTAAACAAATTAATATTTTCTATGACATCTAATCATATAGCGGACCTATGTAAATACTAAATACACGTCGTAAGTAATCTCCAATTTATCGTCTTGTTTATAAATTATAATTGTATGATCTTGCAATTGTCAGATATGCACATCAAATAGTTATGAAATTGAACAAAATGTTAACACCTAACCGTGTATACCGCGGTACATCTATATTGTAAAATTATGTATATCAGTTAAAAATATTAAATTAGATATTATTTACTATTTAGTATTTGTTGACCACAAATTACTCAAAAATATCTGTTTAAATACAAGTTACAAGTTACCTTGAAAAATGTTTATCTAAACACAAAGTACTTGTTACAAAATGTAAATACTCAGTTGGTACCTAATTCAAAGTGTCCATGTAGCGAAGCTCTGTCTGTAGTCATGTGGGCGCTGTATTGTCGTTGATTTGCGTCTGGGGCACAATATAAGATAATAATATTATAATTTATATAATATATTAATATATATTTGATTAAATCATAGTCCGAGGAAAAATCGCACGGGACAAAATTTAATGAAAAACATTCAAAGATGCAGCTTATTCGTAAATACCCCTCCCAGTAGCACGTTAATCGATATTTATCCTCTACAAGGAAAATCTATGAATCATAAAATATATGTTTTTGTTAATAAGTAACCATGCAATGTATCATGACATCGAAAACCTTACGAAATTTGGCCTCGCGGAAAATAAAAAAATTTGTTTCCGTACCAAAAACATATTTTATGTTAATAACAATATTTGTATAAACATCATAATATTTACTGTACCTACATAAATACATAATATAACAATATTCTATATACCATTTTGGTTATTACTATATCTACAAAAATATTCTGATAAATCAAAAATTACCTCCTCGATTACCACATCACTGTCAACATTTTCATATGAATTTTCCTATGTATGGTGTTAACTATGCTATAATTTCTATTGAATCAAATTGGATTAAATGCATTTGAGTAATTGCCTAGTAATTATACCTTTGTAGTATTTCAATTTTTCATTCCATCAGATTTCAACGTTAATGCAATCAGTAAACAGTGGATTAGGTACCTATATATACTAGCTATTACTATACCCATATGGGTTTGAAATAATTTTCAATATAATATAACGGATTTCGTTTTAGTTTGTGATAATGAAATGGAATTTAGAAATTCCGAAAGTGCATTTTAATTATAATAAATTCTTGTATTTGTATGTTGCTATATGAGTGTCACTTATATCAACACCGCAACGTAAAATATTATTTAATTTTGTATGATAAAAACAAGCAAAAAAAGAAATACAAATTATATGTTTGTGTTAATATAGAGTTGTAAAGAAATAAAAATGGTATATGAATACATAAACACATAAAAGTTCACTGTGTATATTTAATAATTAACTCATTACAATAAAACCATAGATTATAATATAATATAGTTTTATATTACCTGTGATAAAACATTAAAATGCAAGTACATTAGATTAACCCGTGTTATTTTTTGAAAATGTCTTTAATTAAATTAAGTATGTAATTAAATTTTAAATGTACCTATTAACAATAGTAAAATGTAAAATAAAGGTAATTCTGGAAATGCTGAATATCCTATAAGAACCTACTTAGCTATTATTTTGGTAATAAGTTTAGGTACTAATAAGCAGCTAAGTATTAAGTAATCTGTGGTGTTTTGGGGGTATACGGCAGATACGCATTTATTATTTGTTGAATTAGCGTACCTATACCCTGTAAAAATAGTAAAAATACGCACGTATACATAATTTTTTTTTAATTTAAGCAATCTTTATTCTGTATTATTATTTATTATCATATGACATCAATTATCAATCATCTATAAGTTAGAACCGTTTAACAAACAATTTATATTGGTTATTACCAAGTATATGTATAAGTACTTACCTACCAACTACCTATAACAGTAAAACTATTTCGGTTCGTGGTCCACGACCGCGATTATTACATATTATATTTTGATAAAAATATATTCGAGTTAAAATATTAAGTTAAATATTACAAAATGTTAACTCTGAGTACCTATCTGACCTGTAAAATAGTTTTTAATACTTAAGTAAATAAATAAAAAAAATTACAAATCGGGGTAACAAAAATGTATTTTTATAAAGTGTACGAATTTGTGATTGTGTTCCGTAAGAGCTTTTTAAAATAATTGTTCACGAGCAAAGCGAGTTGCCATTATAAGGGTTGAATCGGATTGGTTATGCGCATAATATAAAATTACAATATTCATTTCATACTCGGACCTTTGCCTTAAATTCATAAACGAGCGAATACCCTATAGTTTTTTTTTACGAAAACACTAAACACCACTGTAAGTAATTAATATATGTAAGTACCTATATTATATTATACATTTTTAATTCTACAGTAGAACAGTAGGTACTATTAAAAATTACCTTTAAAGATGGGAGATTAACTTTTTTTCATCAAAAACAAACTTATCACACATTTGTTTATGTATCTTCAAAAATTTTCAACATTTTGACGTAATTTATTTTTTATTTTAAAGCTAATTTAAGTGTCCTATCAATCAACAAACGAAATTAAATCAGAAATATGCAAATTATTATTATTACATAAGCAAAGCAAACATTTTTTATTAAAAATTAATATTTTTAAAAGTATTTCTTCAAATAATTTGGTATTTATTACAGGTTGATTTTTAAATGTTTACTTTTTTCAATTCAATAAAAATAACTTGGAGATTTCTGGTTTAATTGCGTATGTTGGGTGATAGGACAATTTAATGGCTTTAAAATAAAAAAAAATACGTCAAAATGTTGAGAAGTTTTGAAGATACAAAAACAAAAGCGTGATAGATTTGGTTTTGTTAAAAAAAATTGACTGCCCATAACTTAAAAATAGAAAAAGTTTGACCCACTCTATAAAGGGTATTTTTTCATCATTTTTGGTATACTTTCATATGACGTTGGCCGGTCACACGGAAACACATATAATATATATTTATACGTAACCATGGTTAACGATTTAACTACAAATTCTGGTATAATCCAATGTATCAATCCACCTTAGTACAATCATTTGTCGTTGTGTGTCCCTCTAATTTCCTGCGTTAAACATTTATCAATTATTTGGTGAGTTGAAAACAGTCTATGATCTAGTGGTGGGATGGGTGGGTCGGTGTGTACCCAAAACGCTAAAATGCTTAAATGGCTCAAGAAAGCTTATAGATACCTTACTGACAATATTTATTGAGCAAGAAATTGCAAACTCATTAGATGTGGAGGAAATAATTTGTTGATGAGTTTAATACACTGACACCGATATAGAAAAGATTACCGTTATAAATGCATAAATACGTCTATTGTTTATTACTCTATTTAATGTCAAATGAAAATTAATAATTATTATTTATACTATACCAAGGTACATCTAGTATAGGTAATTTATTTTAATAACTAATGAACCATCGTCTAAAAAATTCAAATTATTAACTAATTGTTAATTATTATAATATAGAGACGATATTTCTTTGGTAACCAGGGAGAACTGAAAAGGAGCTTAATTTGTTGTCACTTTTTTTCAAAATTTTGTCGTATGTAAGTTTTTTTACATTATTTTTTGATTTAAATTCTTCCTCGGGACCAAAGATATATCTTAATGAATTGCAGTAGGTCAAGTAAGTATAGTAACCACTGCTAAAATAGTTCTGCACACTCTGTGAAAAATTCCTGCTATTGCTTATTAACCTTTTTACTTTTTATTGTTCTTTAAAGTTTTATATTACAAATGATAATGAGGTAAAAATGAGTAGGTGTTCTTATTCTATGACCTATATATATTATGTGCAGGTTACGTGCCAAATCCATTTTACTTTTAACCAGTATGGTTACTAATTACTTTAGTGACTAATTATTTCTGAAAAACAACATTTTACACAATAAACTTGAGTAAATTTATATATTATTATATTATATAATTTTTTAGTACTGCTTACTTTTAAGTAGATTAAAAGATACACAGTTCTAATATTAAACTAATATGTTGTACCGAGGTGAGTGAAGGAATAAAATATCACAATATTAACTATAGGTATACAATTACTGCAGAGTCTGTCCGGCTTTTTTTAGATTCCGTAGATTTTACAATGATTGAATGATGTGCGTCAAAAAACGTTGTATTTGACCTCTAAAGACACTATTTACAGCAGAAAAAATAATTTAATTTTCAATGTTAAAGTTAGTTTTGGTTGCAAATAGGATCTAATAAAAAAATCTCAGTATTTTTTAAAATAGTCGGGAAAAAATAATAAAAAATTACGGAAAAATGGGAATATATTTTAAGGAACACCGATATCGATTTTATTTTATTTTTGCAATTCAAAAATCAATAACTGTAAATACTTGAAATTTACATATTAGTATATGAATATAATTTTAAAATTACTTTGGTTCTTTTTGCAATTTTTGACTAAATAATTGATACATTTTTCTTGGTCGAAAATCTTGAAAATATAATACATTAAGGTAGTTTGCGTGAGTTACTATTCAGTAATTTAAAAATATCCAAAATACATTTAATGCCATCAAAGGCACAATTTTTTTTATAGACATTAAAAATGGATGTTTAATGAAAAATAACAATTTTAGTTATTTAGTTGTAATTAAAAATAATATTTTTACTTTTTAGGGACTTGAAATTCGCAACTAATAACTATTATTGACTAGGTATACCCAATGATATTTTCAAAATATTTAGATTACATTTAAGTTATTTATAGTTTATACCATGAATCAAAATAATATTGTCCAATTCACAGTGTTCAACAAACTAATATGGTACGTCAACTTTAAGTTATCAGTTAATAACAGCTAGTAATATTATATATTTATATAAAATAATATTATAATACAAATTATTACGCAATTTACAACAAGCCATTTGTTTTTGGCAAAAATTTGTTCAACCTATCGTATTACTAATCCGACTAATGTAAATATATAAATACATTTATTATAAATTATCCTTAGAACTATAGGCTGACAGACAGTCTACACCAAGCCACTAAGGTTTACACAGACTCAAAATTGTTTTTCATATACCTACAACGATTACATCGTTATTATAGTAATCAACTCAATGAGTGACAATAATGACGATTGCCGAGCCAACACTCCGCCGGTCACCGTTTGCGCATCATTGCAGGTTTTACACCTGTTACAAAATATTATAAATTTTTTGCGCATTAACATATCTTACAGTATTAAAGGCATGAAAAATATTGAAAATTATATCACATACCTACCTATTTGTTGAGCTTGAAAATTCGATAATTGTATACGTTTTTTTTATTATTTACATAAATATAATGAGTATAATATTCGATAGACCTACTATATAATATTATATAAAAATAATAAATTGGCTTATTCATTTAAATTTAAAAATCATAGTCATAGAGCTTATAGTTATAATGGACATAAATATTATACGAAAAAAAATCAATGGATTTTCATCGAGAGTCATCCGTACACTTCAGTTTTTTAATCTAGTCGTTTATATTTTGACATTTTAAAACAAAAATACATAATAATATACCAATACTTAATATTTGAAAATTAAAAATTGAACATTACAAGCTCCAAATTGTAAAACGAAAGCAAATAAAATATAATCCGCAATTTTGGGTATTCCTAACATTATCCAGTTCTATTGTTAAATATGTGCACATGGTGTACATAATAGTTTGACGTAAAGTGATGCTCAAACGTCGTATAACCCAAAAATTCGATCGATGTCTTATACAAAAAGTCGAAATGAGCAAAAGTGGTGTACAATGTACAAACGATGAACGCCCGAACTTCATACCTATCATGCAGCAAATGGACTTCCTCGATTGTTATTACTTTAATGATGTCAAAATATCGTGTCTTATAATATTATATACTCTTATAGTATAGTTATTGTAGTTACAACTTATATTGTACATCATATGTAATTTATAACAATAGGTATAACATTACTATATAAATAGGTACCTATATTGCATACCTACATAATTGTACTTCACATTTATTAATATTTACACATCCATAGTAATTATGTTACCTTCGATCGTGTTACATTAACAAATTAGTTGGTATATTATATGAAAACATTATATTTTATACCATTTTGTTAAAACACAAAACGAAAAATGTTCATCGACATTGAAAAAATACTATGGGGAGGATAAAAAACAACGCCCTTTTATTGCGTGTTGTAATGTTTCGGCAATTTTCTAATATAATATAACTATTATATTATTTTGATAATGAAAGTTTTCTCCCCCAATACATTAGGGAGGTATTAGATCATAAATTTGGCTGGGACAGATTATAAATCATTTAGTCATTGTTATAATAATAACAATAAAAATAATATCCTAAGCTTTTAAGTGGATTAACAGTATAGGAATATTCATTTAATTTAGTTAAAAGTAATTAAACATTCTGACTGTGCGTATTTCACTCTGCAATGCTTCGTCTCGTGAATAATATAAATACTGTATTCATTTATAAATCACGTTGATTTGATACCTACTCTAATTATGTGCGGTCAGCGGGCAATGGGTAGCTGGTAGGTGACCTGTAAGTTACACCGTTTCGGATCGAGTAAAATTTGTCCAAGAGGAAAGGCTGGATTTAACTGACTATACCTATGTCGACGGAGGTGGGCTTGAGTAGTTGATTAGTTTGTGCAAAAGTTTGTCATGATATATATCTTGTCGAATGCTTTTTCTCGATTTGCCAATTATTTTTGTCAACTGAATCATCTTGGAGTGTTTGCGGTCTCAATGTATGATGTAGGCGAATTTTCGGGGAAATTATTTTTCCTGATTTTGATCAATATTATTATCTCATCGGTCTTAGAGCTTATTAATTATATTGGTTACTCAGGTAGACAGGCCCTCATGAAATTCATTTTTTAATTTTAATACGTCTCATATTTATGAATTTAAACATTTTTTTTAGGTACTTCCCTGTATAATACTTATCTCATAAAAAATTAATATTAGTGAGTTAATTAATAATTAACGATATATATAAGCTACATCATTGCTGTCATCTATCAATATTGATTTAACTGTACACTAAATTATTTGTTAGTAGTTATTCAGAGACGATTAAGGATTTCTAAAAGAAAATACTAAAAAGGCACTTCTCTATATTGTTTATATTTTTATTTATAATACTTAATATCGTTGTGAACATTTTAAACACATACCTTACCTATATTACCATATATAATACATAATATATTGAACGTCTATATATTATACTCCTAATATTTTGATTATAGTTTTAACAATTTAAATTAGGTATAGTGATGAATGATGATACAACCAGGATTTACAGGGTGGAGGGTCCATGGGGTCTCAACCACCCTCCCAGACACCGTTATAATGTTAAGCAATTTAAATAATATATTGAAATTATTTGCTAAATACAATTTATAATATTTTCATACATTTTTTTAAATATTATCCTATCTGTTTTTGAGTACACTAACGGAAGAAGCCGAAGCACATATGTGTATTACTAGTCACATCGCATCAGAGGTGGTTCGTGTATAGTTCAAAGGCTGGTATCATACAACATTATTAATATGTCATGTAAAATGTATCTTCGAGTACTATGAATATAAATCGAGCAACTTATAACTGAAGAGTAAAAAAGAAAAATAGCTATAAATGTTAAAATATTTCCTAATGAATAATATAGTCGTATAGATATTTAAGTATTCATTTATATTTTATGGTTCGATCTAAAGTATTTTTACATATTAATATTATTAGTATATATAACACTATATAGTACCACAATCGTCAACCGCATGTTTTTCACTAAAAAATTAATGAACAACCACTACAATCGTACATTATACATTTTTAAATAACATATTTTTTATGAAAGAGCAGGTAAAATGTAATATGTTTTTTTTAGAATTTTATATCTGGTGACCTATAACCATATATTACAAGTATATTATTTATCAAGAGATTTAGTCATGGAAATGCATAATATAGAAGGATTTGGCGCACTTGCAATTTTTTTTTAAACACGATATGTTTGATACGATTATAATATTTACATAAACATAAACAATAAGAAACATATACCTAATCAGCATTCCTAACCAATTGTTTTTGGTATAAGGTACTGGGTTATTCTATTATTATATTTTTATTTCATTATTATACCTTCATCTATTTATATTTAGTTTTAAAATGCAGTTATTGTTCCATTAGTTATTCAAACATCCCCTTCAATGTTGAAAATATTTTTTCCTCTTGACAAAAAAAATAATAATATATTATATTCCTTATTTTATACATTTTTAACCGTACAAAGTTTACCGTTGGACTTTGGTAAATTTATATTTTCCGAATTATTGTATGAGTTATTATCACTGAATTTTCGAGTCGAGCCTAATTATTGTAACACAGAGAAAAAAAATGCCATCAAAATACATTCGGATTCTTATTTAGAACAACAAACTTGTAGTAGTTGTTGTCTTTTTTTATCTATGGATTATAGTATTATGCGTGGTTAAATTCCGAATGAAGTATGGGGGACAATCTGTCATTTCAGCCCATAGGAAATTAAAACATTGCAAAAACTGAAAAACAAATGAATAATTATGCGGATTATAATGGATTTTCTCCATTTTTTGCCATTACTTTAAATAGTAAATCACACAAATATTTACTCTGTACATTTTTTTTTTTATTCAAAATATGTTTCACTTCACATGTTTAATTGACAACTAAATTATAACACCTCACAACTATTCCTTTATGGACTGCAATTATATACCTACATAAATAATGTGTAGTACGTACGGGTAGGTATCAGACTTTACCAAATCTATTTTATATTCGTCTCACTGCAGACACTCACTATAATACCTATGTGTTGTCGACAAGGGCGCCCATTAGGGGGTGCAAGGAGGTGGCATTCACCACCCCCCCTAGACAAATGTGAAATGATTGTAATTTTTTGTAATTGTAAATAATAAACTATTTTTACTGATGATATTATAATACAAGACATATTATATAGGTACATCGTTTATCTATGTTATGTTATTATTTTCTGTTATTTCATTAAATCAATTTGGTTAGTTCTTAGTTATTTTTTTGTGATATTGTCACCCCCCTACATTCTGATTGATGGGCGCCCTTGGTTGTCGACGACTTGATATAGGTTGTCTTCTTTATATTTTAATCTCTCCATTCCTGCAGTGCACTGCATCATTTTCTGTCAGAAACAATAGGTTTTTACGATTTTTTTTTTTTTTAATATTTGTAAATGACTCTTTTTACATTGCAATTATTATTATGTAAGGACAATTCGTTTATATTAAAAAATAAGCATTGATTTATGAAAACACATTATTAAAACACGAAAAGTTGAAAGCCAGATTTGTAATTATATTATTTTTATTTTATTTTTCAGGTATTGCGATGTTATTAATAATTTCAAAAAAAGTATTTGGATTAGGTAAATATTATATTATATAAAATATTTTATGCTGCTATTGGATACAATATTGTAATTTGCTAAATTTTTTTTTCCTATCAAAACTAAAATTGTAGATTCGGATCCAATCGATGGTAATTTTTCATTAACAACTACTATTAATTATGATATACCGGTTCAAGACATGGCGTCCGACACTTTGATGGGTTCACCGTGTCAACAGTTTGAAATAGATTTCGAGTTCTACTCTCCGGGTTATCCTCAACCGTATCCCAATAATACAGAATGTATCAGATTGATAGAAGGTGGGTGAACAGGAATTTTATTTAAATGATTTTGAATGAAATAAAATAATAATGGAGATTATTTTCTCTAGCTGGCCCTGGAGAGATTATTGAACTAGACTTTAGGGACTCGTTTACCATTGAACCAAGTATTGGGTGTAAACACGACCACCTGGAAATTCGGGATGGCCCGTACGGTTATTCAGTTCCAGCGTATTACTACTGCGGAAATCAGTTCCCACCGAAGTGAGTATTTTTAATTTTCCAAATTTAAATATCCTGTTTAAACACAAATTACAATACGGATATTATATAGCCTCGTTGGACTTGTGCGTAATGTTTTGCACACATAAATATACATTATAATATATTATTCGGTATTTATCCTTCTTTTCTAGGATAATTTCGTCGGGCAAATACTTATGGTTGAGATTTCGGTCGGACGAAAATATTGAATATGAAGGATTTCACGCCGTTTACAAATTCATTAAGAAACCTCCACCAGGTAAACAATAATAATTCATGCTCCATAAAGTGTTATCAGCATACGTGATGGAAAACTGTAAATGTATAAATGTCTTTACACTAGGAAATACTCACTGTATAATATAATATGTACACAGGAACGGCAGATAACGTTGTACGACATCGTAATATGTGACACGCTTTTCCGATGGTTGTGATTTTCACAAGTAGTCGACTATATTATAATATTATAATATTACGATATAGTAGGACGT
Organism: Sitobion miscanthi; assembly: GCA_008086715.1. Taxonomy (NCBI): domain Eukaryota; kingdom Metazoa; phylum Arthropoda; class Insecta; order Hemiptera; family Aphididae; genus Sitobion; species Sitobion miscanthi. The sequence continues at coordinate 100,453,058 of CM017797.1, forward strand.
ACCTTCTATATATGAAAATCATTTTTGGGACTTAGTGCATCATATTTTTCACAGGGTCTTTAAAAAATTGTTTTAAAATCTTTTCACACCGTCGACAGATTAGCCAAACCTGTAGTTGGTAATTTATTAGTCGCATAATGTGTCAAATTAACCAGAAAGATCGTTTGTTAATTAATATAATATGGTTCATTATTTGACTAGACTCTATATACCAAACAAATGTTATCATAAATGTTAACAAAAAAAAATACTATGATTTCTAATTTCTACATTTAAAATTAATGACATAAAATCGAAATCGAAATATGTTTTGTGTCTAATTGTCGTTTTGATCATATTTTTCAGACATAGAGAAATCGGAGCTTCCACCGTGTCGTAAATTTGTGGATGGTTCACAGGGGTACATAAATAGTACGGAGGTTGACGATTTAAAAATAAAACCCTCATGAACCAAGTGCCTTTGGACTGCATGTGGATAATACAAGTAAAACCGGGATGGAAGGTAATAATTTTATATTTGAGACACGTATATATACTAACCCTTAGCAGTTGAGCCACATATAGGCACGAATATTGGGTAGGTTTAGCTGAACAGGTTGGGAAATTGTGCACAATTTCTTAATAGAAAAATGCTTCTTTTGTGACAAAATTATATCAGACTCATATATTATATATGAGACTTTGACTATAGTCCCGCTTTAACTTTGTAAATACCTCAAGTTTACTCGACATAATGATATCTCTTATTCTAACCTTAAACTGAAATGTTTTTTCTAAGTATAAATTTCCGCCTTAGGTGTTATATAGGTATAGTCAATAGGAAATATAGAAATTTCGTTTAATCTTATGGGTTTACTAAAGTCGGAAATTCATATTTTGATAAGCACTTTGATCAGCGTGTTTAAGAAAAAAATTCAAACAATCTTAAGAGGATGTCAGCGCACTATTTGTTTTATCTCTCTGGCCCACGCACAACATAGACAAAACGTATTTGCGCAGAATCGTTTTTCTATGTTTTTAAGTAATCTCAGAGTAAAATGACCCATTACAAAAAAGATAGAGAATAATATTTTAGGGGGAATGACTTATCGATTTTATATTTTATTGTTATTTGACTTTGTATTCTACTTTAAAAATAAACAAAAAATGTTGTAAATTTAAATGATGTTTAAATTGTTTTGAAACAATATTTAGAGAAATCGATACGTCATTCCCTCAAAACTATTATTCTCTATCCTTTTTGTAATGGGTGATTTTACTCTAAGATAGCTTAAAAACATAGAAAAAACGATTCTGCGCAAATGTGTTTTGTCTATGTTGCCGCGTGGGCCAGAGAGGGAAAACAAACGGTGCGCTGACATCCGGCTTTTTACTGAATTTGAGATTCGACAAGCCAGTCCCACATTTTTGTCATAGCGGATCGAAGGTCTGAAAACTATATTCTTTGACCGACTATAGAACCACCTTAATTGGATTTTTAAGCTTTAACTTTTATCCCGAAATCGGTTGTTAACTGTTGGACGTTTTGGTCCGGAAAATTGTCTTGTTGCGCCTGCAAATATATTACCTAACTAATATGAGTAACCACCATGAGCCAGTAGCGGCTACCTGTACAATATTTCGTTTGGGATCGGCTAGATGACGTGATCGACGTAATTATTCACTCGAAACCATTGTATATTTATTTTAGATTCAGCTGAACTTCAAAGAATTTACTTTAGAAAAACCCAACGATTGCGGACTGAACGTGGTGGAGATTTTCTCTAACCGCACAGACATGGCTTCGCGGCTCAGGGTGTTTTGTGGATCGATAGCCGAAATGGTTCAATCGCATGGCAACACGTTGCACGTGCGGTTCTTGGCAGAGGGGAAGGGAGTGAAATCGAAGTTCTCGGCACTTTACACTGCGTACCGTACCAAGAATAAAGACGAAGGTAAGATATTGTAACATATTGTAACTATATATATAGGTAAGTAATAGTGAACTAGTATATAAAGGCAAAACGTGTGCCGATATATACTTACTCTATATAGATTCGTACAGCATGCGTTGCATATTGCAGCATTGTGATAGGTAGTTTAAGATCAAAAAGTTTCCGTGAATATTATTATATTATAACAGTAGGTACCTATATGTCTATATGATACACGTCATACATACACTTGGAAATTTGGGATAATGGGATGTGATAGTTTTGTAATTTAATACCAGGCTACACTCGAATAATACTAGCCCTTATTGTACCAATATTAGGGTAGGTAAGGGGTACCGTTCGGAAATATTTTTTATATAAGGACAATGGGACATAGTTACCTATCAAATGATAATATACGCCTAAGTCTGCAAGTGTATTTGAAAACATTCAGAGTTTTTCCTGTAAAAGCATTTTTGTTCATCAAAATAGTGCTCCGATAATAGTCATCGAAGTCAACAACTGTCTTGTGCATGCGTGTGCGTAAATGTCTTTATCTGCGCGTTTAATTATAGCTCACTCACATACTAATATCGATTTACATACTCACACACATGCACATTCCCCCCCTCCCCCAATCGCCGTAGTTTTCCTCTGTCTTACACTGTTTGTGGCCTGCAATTTTGTAACTTTTTGTACTTTTAGGGGCATGTCCCTCCCAAAATTAAGCCCTGGATCCGACAGTGCGTTCCACGCGAGGCCGATGCAACAAGTGAATTGAATTGCATAAATTGTACTCCTTAATAGATATGACCGGAACCGACACCTTCGAAGCGGGTTGACTATCTTGGGTCCGAACACAGACAAATGCTCGTTCGTCCCAAAGGTGGCTTATAGCATTCGTTCGTGTTTGGGCTTTAATGTAAACCCACCTCAATAAAATACATGAATAATTACCAAATTATTCTGTGATCACGCCTCTGCGACCACATTATAAGAACAATAATAGGCATAACGGTAGATTGTAATTTAGACATATCTATAAACTGGGCGGACGACATTTTAAGTTGGTATTTTAATAGCTTGAAAATATTAATCATAATGTTTGTCGGCAGTTTTCCAATGAGAATCTTAACAAGCCCGGATTGAGGATCAATCACTACACTTTAATCGTACACTTAGTATATGGGCCCCCTTTCTACTTTAACTTCAAAATAATTGTATCAATGTATCACTACATTATATTAACGACTTTATATTATTGTATAATTTTTCACTATACGAAAAATATTCAGGATGTATCTTATGTCGTCGTACGCGGCTTTTTTTAAACAATATATTATTATGGATCGATGATATGGAATTTCGTTTAAACAAAAAAAGACGTGTTTCTTTATTTTTAACAGGCAATGTTTTTATAACATTTTCAAAATCATTAAACACGCAGTTTTATCAATAATAAAATCGACTTTATTTTTTCAAATGGTAACCACCATATTTCTTTATGGTTTCTAGTAAAGCTTTTTTTCTGAACATTTTGACAGTAAAATGATCAATTTTGGTTCACTAGCTAGGTTATTAACTATGGTCCTCTAAATTTTTGTATAATATGCATTAATACTTTAAACTGAAATACCTATTTCAAGAGCTAAATATTTATTTCTTATAACTACCTTTTTATATACTTAAAAATAATTAAATCGGTAATCAAAAATGCTCAAAAAAAAAAAAAAAACAAACAAACAAAATTGTTGGCAAACATAGTTCATTATTTATAGTAATTTTTCGTGATATAAAATTGAGAACATTTTATTTTATAATTATTAATAATAATTTACCTACCTATTTACATAATTTTTTTTTTAAACTATACTGGACGCGTTAAAAAAATATATTTTGGGGGTAAATATGGGCCTCAAAGTCAATGGTCCCTGGGACCGTGCCCCCCATTAATCCGGGCTTGGAATCAAACGAATCCCCCCCCCCATAAGTAAGTCGGACAATTTTTTAAATTTACGGCCCTAGTCTGATAAATTATACTAAAGTCTATACTTAAAAGGATGCCACAGACTTGTACAGACGTTTGTGTTGTACGTTTATGTGTCACATATCGACCGTGTCTTAACCGATTCGAAACTATATTTTACAGCGTGCGGTAGTGATCAGTACGATTGTGAAGACTTGACATGTATTGCGTCCGAATTACGTTGCAATCAAGTGGAGAATTGTCGTTTTCGATGGGACGAAGACGGGTGCCCGGTTCGTATTGAATCATTAATTACTCGACTTATACTTTAAATTTTGATAAAATTTGTTGTATAATGACTATTGATTTTAAATAATTTCAGGAAGAAGACAACAGATTGATGCAACTATTTTCAAGTTTTGATATAATAGTGATTTTGGTAGTGTTTTTTTTAATTCTATGCGGCATGTGTTCAGCATTCATTACCAATATTGTCCGAAAACTTGTGCACGATCACCGAATTATAAAAGTAAGTTGTATAAAATTGTTTAACTAGCAGATAAGTAGATTTCGCCACAACACAACTACCTACCATGCAAATGTGAACAATGAGATACGTGCATAGACGCATGGATGGGATATGAATATAATATGATGTCCACCATCATTATGATAGTTTCTATCGATAATAATTTTTCCAACTAGTAGGTGTAGTTAACTCGTCATTGGGTATGTCACTGTAATAAAATTATCAAATTTCAATTCAATGATAAATCATTGTCATCTATAATCTATAATCTATATTATACTGTACCTATAGGTACTACCTATAATAGGAAATAATAATATATATGGTATACCTTAATGTAATGTCAAAGTTTCCTACAGTAAATATATTTTTTTTAATTACAACCCCATTACTAAAACAATTAGATGAAAAATTCTTATCTTTGAATATACAGTTTTGTCCGAATTAAAACTTCAAAGGCCTATAAAAATTGTGCCTATGTATTTTTGATACTATTTTACGTAAATACCTATACCAAGTTTTTCAATAATCTTAAAAAGTAGTGTGGATTTCAAACTTAAAGTTGATGGTTGGTGAATTTATAGTGCTCATAAAGTCGATAACACACAAAAAATAACTCATTGTAAAACAAAATTCATTGCTCTGCTCAGTAGGTAACTATCTAACATTTTTGTTTTCATATTTCTTTTGAGAATAGTAATGCATTATAGTACCATTGTGTGTAGGCATAGGTGATATACTTTGTACCTACATTATAAACAAACAAGTTTATTATAAGGGTTCTAACTATGAGCTTCAATTTAATCTATTTATTGTAATTCAAAACTTTTTTTTATCAGGAGCATATGCGCCATTCAAGAGAAGATCATTTAGATCAAATTGGAAGAATAAATGTAACAGACGAACAATCACTTGAAGATTCTGGCCCACAAGGACATGACTATCCACAAAGTGACAACAGTAGTCAAACCACTAACCTAATCCAGAGCAAACATACTAATAACATATCTAGTTCTGATTGTTATGTTCCATCGGGTGACCTTATTCCAGTGTCAATGAAGCATGACCCTCCTCGCCTTTATCCTTCTGTTGAAGACGAAGAAGGTGATGGATTGATGAGTTCCTATCCAATAACGGCTGAAACCAAAGATATTGAGTGTCAAACTAGAGAGAGCCTTTTTGACACTTCCGTGGTACCAAAAACTGCTGGCCACTATAGAGTAAGACCGTCAGAATCACCTTTCAGACAACCATTAGGATTTTCTACTTTTGGATATCGAAAAGATTCAGATAGTTCTGCTGACGCAAAACCATCAAAATTTAGGGCTGAGGCCGTTATTGAAATGGATAAGTTTTCATCTGAACTAAGTCAAAGGCCTTACAGTATTGAATCAACTAAATCAGCTCCAGACGTCATAGTTATGCACTGACTAATATACAATTGTATACAATATTACTATTATTTTAGTTAATTAAAGTAAGCTTGTTGTTAAGAAAAGCCAAAAATTAAACAAAATGCTCAAATAATAAATTGGACTAAAATAAAAATAATTAATATGATAGTCGTGGGAGATAATGTACATTAAATCTGAGTACAATTGATATTTTCAATAAATTAAAAATAAATATTTTTAAAAATTGTTCTGAGATTTAACAATTAAAATATTGTTCAACCTCTAGAAATCTATATTGTCTTATGTTCTGAGTGATAACTGGAAACAATTGTATTAATTTAAACTATTTAAGAATGTCACGTAAATTATTCCTATTTAGTAAGTATCAAAATGTTTTTTTTTTATCACCAATTTACTTTATTATGTTTATTAAAATTTAAACATAACATAATTACAATCAATGTCCATTTTTTTGTGTTTTTTTTTAGAAATTTAATTGTATAAAATCAATGTATGTATTATTACAGTAGATAGACCTTAGTTAATTTTTTATGGATGTACATATTGCTGTGATAGTGCTCTTAAAAATTTTAGTTTTCTTATATTGGCTGCTTCTCTTTTAATTTCTTCATTATTATTTGCATTTAACTCCAACGCACCAATTGTTTTCAACTATATATGTAAAAAATAAAAACACTCCATTTTAAATAGACATACGTATAAAATAAAAAATTGTACTTTCAAAATGTATATAGTATTTATAATACAATATATTATAATATGTATATTATATAATATACCAAGGGTCTTTTTTCAAATTTATCACTCATTAACTTGAAAACTATTAAAATTTTTTTTAATACTTTTTATATAATTTTAAGTCATGTCATAACATTTTTGAAAAAATATTATATTTTATTGTGATAATTTTTTAACTTGAGAATGACAACAAATTTTTAATTTAATTTTTTTATAATTTCCAAGGCAGAATATTTAACCAACTATTTGGTATACAAAAATCACATTTTTTAACAAATCATTAATAAGCTATAACTTGATAATATTTAAACTTAAGATGAACAGGAGTGGAGTAATATATTAATATTCTATAAAATATTGGTCTATTTATCTGTTTATTTGAACTTTAAATAATTATAAACTAATTAAATTTAAAAATCAAAATTCTATTTTTTAAGTTGAAATTTAAAAATATTCTGCTTTGGAATATGCAATTAAAAATGTACGTTGTCATTCAGAAAAAACAAGAAACTTAATCATAATGATAAAAAAATTACAAAAATATGTTTAGTAGTGACCTAAAATTATGTAAAAAAAAAATATTTCGTAATGAGAGATTTATCTTTGATAAAAGAATCACTCTGTACGAGTATAAAACAAATAACTTGCAATAAATAATAATGAATATTCTTTACTCCTCAACAAATAATAATTCCATTCACATTTTCTGTCCAATTAAAAATAAATATACAGTGGTCCTTCAAATCTCAAGGGAACTAAAATAAAATTCAAGATGTAGAAGTATTTGAGTTAAAGAAATTTACTTTTAATTTAATTTAATTTCAAAGAAAATATGTAAATATATAATACAGTAAGTTCTTGTTTAACGTCGAAGTTAAGTTCCTAAAAAACTCAAAGTTAAGTGAGACACTATTTACATGCACATAATTGGAATGTGTTCCTGCCAATAACTAAATAACACAGTGGATAAAATAAGAAAGGCAATAATAATTAATAAGTACATAAAATGCATGAAAACTGCATAGCGACAACAGGAATAGTGTCATTAAACAAGTTAATACTTATCATCCATTAAACGAAGAACTAATATACAAAATATTACTTTCATATAATATTATGATTGCAACCCCGAGAATTACATTATTGCCTATTCGGATGACGTCAGCTGTACTAAACATATTACTCCATTCAGAAACCAAAATGATAAATTACTCTACTATGTGTGCAGTACAATATGTACTATTGACAGATATATCAAGTTAGTGATCATAGATTTTTGTAGCTGAATTTTGTAGAGTGGCTAAAGATCGAATTTGTAATACCATTGATAATCTTTGATTACATAGAAAACAATAAATATTATGCAGGTGATTCTATTGGAGTTGTAGAATTTTATATACATTTGTGTACTTAAGGAAGCTAAACTAAATTATTACTATGAAACTTTATGAGTCATCGGGGAATCATCTATTAAAGTCTTCAAGTTATAAAACCTTGAATAAGAGTGAGTGGACAGATAATTGATTAGTATTATTACTATTTACATAAGATCAACTAAATTATTAATGAAAATATAATAGCTTACAAGCTTTTGTCTATGTTCCTGATGGTTTAATTTAGTATGCCAATATATAAGGAATTCCAACAAACTTATATCCCATATATAATCATAATATTCATCCAAAGCATCACATGAATTTGTCTCAGAAGCGCATTTAAATGCTGTTGCATAGTCAATTTCTTCTTGGAACAGACATAATATTGCTGCCTATAAAAAAAAAATATCACAACTTTGTATTATTTAAAACAAGTTTATACTTAAAAGATTATTACCTGCGTAAAATTTTGCATTTGCATGCAACATTTCATCATTCTTTTATAAACATAATCTTCTATCATTGGCTTTAAAACTGGCCGTGCAAAGTAGTCGCTGACTATAACAATGGCTTCCAGATACCATTTCATTGCAGAACTGTAGTGGCCCATTACTACAAGTTAATAATTAGTAATTACACTCTTCGAATTGTTAATAATATATTATGTATTATTTATTGAAAGCCAATTAAAAACTACAAGGATTAAAACTTCAGTCATAATAATGTCAATAAAATTGAATCAAATTATTTTTATTTTTATTAATTAGATATCTATTATTATTAATTTGAACCCTAACATCTAGAATCTTTGTATGCTTAATGCTTATCTGAAAACTTGACTTGATTATATTATATACATTACTAAAACCAAAATACAAGATTGTCCAAAATGAAGGTTTAATAAAAATTGCTCAAGATTAATTTACATCAAAATATAAAATATAATATTAAAATTACCATACTGCAGATCGCCTTTTAGTTTCAATAAAATTATATGATTTGGATGGTACTTGAGTGATTCAGTTAATACAATTCCTAATACTTCCGTTATATTTCTTAGAGGAATACTCATATTACTGAAAAACAATACAGCTTTTAAATAAAATCAACAAATAACTTGTACAACATATAATAGATATTAATATATTAAACAAACTTGGGAACAACTGGCCAAATATTGAGGAAAGGCATTATAAGTTCCATGGCAGATTCATCTCTAAGAACATTTTGAATTTTTGCTAGTAGTGAAAGAACTATTTGAATGGCATTTTGGTCCCTTAAACTCAAAAATACACGCATTATATCATTTTGGCTTAGTACTCGGTTTTGAGTACATTGAGGATCACCATCTAAGGGTCTTTTATTAGTAGCAGAATAACCATAATCAAACACTGGTAGAACTACAATTATTTAATAATATTAATTAGTAATTACACAACTTTATTAAAAACATTTTTAACACTTACTTAAATCCCATACTTCTTTAGCACTTTTTTTAGTACCTTTAAATTTATTAACATCAAGACAAGTATAAGCAATAGCTAATGGTAATTTAAAGCAATTATAATGCCTTTTTGTCAAATATTCCCATTCACCAACATTTAATAGAGTTAATACACATTGTTCAGCTATTTCTTGACGTGGTATTAGATTATCGCTTTGTACAAATTCTAGGCATTGCTTACAGCGTTCTACAAGATCTCCAATGACTATAGAAATAAAAACATTAGAAATTTTAAGTAACTGAATATAAATAAATTATTATACATTTGTTTTTTTTTAAGGTAACCAAAATATTAATATTAACCAAAATTTTTGAATTCATATTGGAACTGAAGCATTTCAGTATATAATCCTTCCCATGAAATTAATTGTCTAATTTTGGAGTACATAATGTTATTATTCATTTTTGTTTCGGTTTCAGCTTCTCGTAGTAACAGTTTTGCTCTTTCAAAGTCCTAAATAAAAAATTATTTATTACCTATTATTATTATTTTTTTATTTATAAACGCCAACACATGTATACACTATACATGAATTAAACATTTATTTAAATTAATAATTTGACTTACATTTAACTTTATCATTTCTTTCGATTTAGCAATTAAAATAATGACCAAAAATTTAAATAATCCATTAGGTAATCCAATTAAAAGACTTTGCAAAGGTAATGGAACTTGCCACTGAAAAAAAACAATGGTTTGATGATGAAGTTAAATTATATTAATTATACAATATATTCAGAACAAATGACAATGAACTAATATATATATCACATTTATTTGCAATAGTTAATGAGCGTTAACTTAAATCGGGAGTTAGGTCCGTATGGCATATTAATTCCTTTTTAATTTTATTGGTGAAATCTAATTAACTCTTAATGTATATTAACAATTGCATAGAAACATGGTTGAAGATGAAAATCATTTTAAAATACTAAAAATAACAACTCACTTCATAATTAATATCTAAAATACTAAACATTGGATCCACATCCATTTTGTGTAATTGTTGTAGTAAGTTACGTAAGTTGCTCGAATCATATTCAATACTTATTTTGTTTTTTAATAAGACTTTTTGTACATTAAGATTATCTAAAAACAAAAAATAAAACAAATGGTATGAAAAAAAATAGTAAAATTAATGTATAAATAAAAGTACACATACTTATTTGGGTGATTTTCAATCGATCCAAACGTTTAGACATATCAATATTAACAGTTGGTATATCTTCAGGTAACGTTAGTAATTTATGTATATCTTCATCGCCAAATAATTCGTGTATTTCTTCATGTCCATCTTTTAAAATATCTTTTACCAAGTTCTTAGGACATTTAAGTAAAACATTACACACAAACATTTTTATGTTTTTTCTAAATTTTTTATCTTTAATTAGCGTACAAAGTTTTATATCCTAGAAATTAAAAATAAAATCTGGTTAATAATAATTATGAATTATATGCTCAAATAGTAAAGTATATATTATAATTTATAATTTATATGGTACACATCATATTATAGTATGTATTTACTGAAACAAAGAACTCTCGAGTAACTCAGTATTCTGACCAGTGATCAGTCTAGTTAAATAATTTTTGAATCAAAGCAAGGAGTATCTGTACTTCAGAAGAAATTAAGTTTTACCCATCCCTAAATTATTTAATTTTATGAAAAATTATATGCAACATATTATTATTTACTAAATATTTTATCACCATTTATTTGGCAATGTATACCAAATTAAATATTATTTTAAATTAACATATCAATTTACACTTGAATAATATAATTCATTTTTCATTATTATTTACATTTTTTAAATTCATGTTATTATCGTTATTATTTTTTTAAACAAGCAATATTGTAATTCTTTATACTCAGTCCAGGTTAAGAGTGCTAAGTCGCAAGAACGAAAACCGGTCTATTCCACGCATATTTCTTGATACGGGGAGGTGCTGTAGTTTGCCGACGCGCTGTGACGCTGCTTATACTAATGCTTTTTCTTGTACAGGGGAGGGGAGGGTGGTGGTCCAACAGTTGTCAACGGCTCAGTATGCATGCACACATTTGGGCACTCTTAATCTGGACAGAGTATATTCAAACCTCTTCAGTTAGGCCACGGGGTTGAAAAGAGAACCCATTAACTATTTCTCATCTATTGCGTCAAAATATAATCGCAAAATTTGCTTTTCAAGCAATACCATAAAAATTGCTATAAATTCAAAACTAAGTCCGACCACCAAATTGTGACTGCGCCATTGTTTTTAAGTTAAAAAAACTACACATTACCAAATTAAAATAATAATAATATAAAAAACTGTGTGGTAACCAAAGTGAATTTCTCTATGCATAAATTTTTCCTGAGTTAAGTATAAATACTAAAGTTATAACAGATACCACGCTTTTAACTAGTAAGTAATCAATTACCTTTAAAAATATTTCAGGACCTCTCAGGTTAAATTTAATTTTTGTAACATAATCTTCAGGAGGTAACAGCACAATTTCTCCAGAAGTTATTGATGCTCTTCGAATAGCATTCATTGTATGTATATGAAGTAACATGTCTCTTGATGCAGTAAATTTTCCCAAGGATAACATGGAAGCTAAGTCAAGTTCCAACGAGTCTCTTAAAAACATTGGAATCTCCATAATCTGGTTATCAGTTTCTAAAATTTTGAGAATTCCCTGTTCAGAAATAATATCAAATAATCATACTCAATAATATAAAAACATAAATAAGTAATGAAAATAATACAGTTAACTTACATTATGATTGGTTTGGGTAGAATACAAAAATTGCATTAATAAACTAGATTTTTCCGTTATTTCAGATGAACAGGCTGCACAGAATCCATTTAATTCTTCTAGTTTTATTTTATAAAATAAACTTGGTGTTAAGTTCGTGTTTAATTTTTTACACTTTTTAAAATAAATACCAGCTTCTTCATATTGTGCTTTAAAGAATTTATACTTTGCGTAATCATACATAATCTAAATATTGGTTAAAAATAAAAATAATTTACGATAGTATTTTATAATATTTAACATGATTTAATATAATTAATATAAATACCTGAGAAATAAATTCAGCTGATGACACAGTTAGGCCTTGAAACCAATTGCAAGATAAAGGATTTAACTCATTAGGAGGATTAAATGTATTTATTGTTGGTATTGTATAAGATGATCTTGTCAAATCTATAAGTCGTAGCAACATTTTTTCACTAAGTTCACTTTGCATCTCTAATTTTAATAGAACATCTTCATTACCATCTCTAAATCAACAGTAGTATAAAGGTAAATATGTATAGTGTATATTATTTGTATGTATAGGTATGTAAACGGAAAGATCTCAGTAATATTTTAAGAATCTTTGTATACTTTGTACCTATATAATTATATATAACTCACTGTACAGGACCTAGAGTAAACGATGATTTTTTAGATAGAGTATAATTTATAATAACAGTTAATGTCCATCGATGAAATAGTGCAATAGCAAATATTTGTTCATCTTTTAACTGTGATAGATCTTCAATTAAGATGTGAGACTCAAAATCAATTAAATTGAGACCATTTGATACTAAATCTAAAAGGTCTTGGACAAATATTATCTGAAGACTTATTGGAACCCTAAAAAAATCAAATTAATTTTGTTAATAATAAAAATAATAGGTATATATTATTTACTAAAATATAAATTTTAAATTTAAACAAGTATCACCAACCAAAAAAAAATTACCTGGTTTGTAAGATGTTTAGGTCCCATTCCCAAAAACTGACAATTTTCATAGCCAATATTTTTAAACATTCATACTTTTTACGTTTTCGATATTCAATTTTTTTGTCGATCCTTGAGTTATCCATTAAATCGTCAATATCAATCAGTGGCAAGTCTTTTGGCCTCTCCATGGATGAATAAAGAAATTTTATTAGTAGTTCTGTGGCACTAGGATCTGTATCAATGAAATATTATAAGTACCTAACCATGTAATAAAAAAAAGGTTACAACTTTGCCTGCTTACAAGTTAAGAATTATTGATAAAAAAAAATACCTACCTAAACTAATTAATCAATAATTAATATCTTTATTTTATTTATACTCACGAAAAATGTTTCATATACATACCTATTGTTCAAAACAAATATCTAACTTTTCATGAAAGGGATAGGGATTAAATTAAATATTTAAATTTTATTAAATGAAAACAATTAATATTTTTAATTTTTATAAATGTGAGATAAAAGAGTTGAGATCTACGTCCCCCATTTTAAATCACTGTTTAACTAATCACGTCTTTATTCCACATTTATAAAAATTCAAAATATATATTGTTTTTATTTAAAGTGAGTCAATTCCCCAGAATGTGGGACATATTAAACTATATGACATTTGGTCATACACTCATACTATAAACTTCCGTTCAACTTAAAGAATAATTTCATAGAATCAATTAAAACGCAGCATTTCTTGCAATTGTTGAATTAGAAGTCATACGATTGAGTCAGATAATAGATTTTACTAAGTTTAAACCTTGAACTTATAATTTGTTTTCCATGCAAAACACATACCTAAGACTTTAAATAAATTACATTGAAGTTCAATATGCCTGCAAACTTAAGTCTTACCATAACAAATAAATCAAAATTTTTAACTAAGCTAGTACAAACCAATAAAAACTTGATAATCTAGTGTACCTACTTACTTAAAATAACTTTATGTAATTTTATTGATCAATAGTAGTTTACATAAATTGGAAAGAAAAATAAATACTATTTATGTTCATACCTGCATGAGAGTTGTTCAAATGTTCTTCAAGGAGAGATGGTTCGATGAGAAATTCAAACCAAAGTTTTGTGTTAGGTGCGATTGGTATCATACCTGGGCGCAAAAGATCTACGTCCATGTTTAAAAACGGTCGAGAAAAATGTCTCACAAACCTATATTCGAGTGATAATGTTCTAGGAAATTTTCATCTAAAAGAAAAACTATTAACTATGTTACAATACTTGTGAAGTTGGGAAATTATTAACATTTTCAAAATTTTCAATTTTGTTGACAATTTAACATTGCCCACACTCTGCCATCAATCAAACTATAAACGCCGCTTTGAGTTATGTTATGGTCTATGTTATCACTTTCTGGAAAGCTGCGTTCTATGATTGTAGTTTTCAGGGTTTCAACTTTCAGGGATTATAGACTATAGTGTCCATGGAATATGGATTTTCGGGACAAGTACACCTATCCCGTTTACAAAATATTATGATAAAATGATAAACCGTGATAATTTTATGGCGGGAATCACGATTATAATAATACACACACGATGTAGAGATGTGAAAACACATTACACACATCGTTCGTTTCTTAGTACGTGCCTTACATTGTTACTTCATTATTCGATGTTCCATGATCATACACATTTTTAGATTAATTCTCTAAACTTGTCTATAAACCTTGCATTTAAAATAATATCTTCATTCGTAAATTGATTGTAATTTATACTTACTTGCTTAGAAGTTAAAACTATTATTATTTATTATAATCATAAATTATAGTGATATTTATATTATTCTTTTTATTTTTATTAATTCCAGTTTATTTTTATTTACAAATATTATCAATATTTGTGCTCATCATTTATTCTATGCTCATAACCTCAGGCGTACTCTTCTACGCCTCTATGGTCGACTATGTTTGTACGCATGGTTCTTGTTCAGTAATTCTTCTACGTTCATTGTGTCCAACACTGTCTTGACGTCTTCCGTGGTTAGCGGCAATGGAGTTTTCACATAACGAAAAGCCTGGACCAGCGGCTAGTGGACATACCCCAGAACGCAGCGTAAGTTGTATCAAGTTGTGCTATGTGTGGTCCCACATGTTGGGATGATCAGTGGTACTGTTTTTGTACCAAAATTGAATTTCCTAAGTATTTGAATTAATGTCTAGTAAATCATGGAGTAAAAAGCTTTTTAAAAATTACTGTATAATTCCTATGTTCACCGAGAATGATTTTTAAACGCTTTAAATACAAATTAGTGAGTATTAGACTACACAATAGTGTACTTTGTCTACTGTTACTGATCACTTGGTAGTATATTAGATCAGACAACATATTGATACCGGATCCGAATGTGAAACATTAATCTTAAGGCTCTAAATCAATATAATTTAATATGCGCTTGACTTCTTATATAATATTATTGTCTCCTCCGGTTATGCTGTTAGACACAAATATTTAGTAAAATTATGTTTAATAATCTTGATCACTTAGATTGCTGAATAAATATTTAAAATTGTAACTCAAACTGCCATTTTTTTTTCAATTTTCTAGAATTGTGCCTTTTTATAACATATTAATTATGTAAAATTATAATAACAGCATTTTTTCTTTTATAGGCAAAGTTGATTACAACTGAGAGCAATGTCAGTGAATGCATGACAAGAATTAAGACACCGCGAGAGAATGAAATTTACTTGTATAATTCTGAATATTTAAAGAATAACTATGATAAATATATCAGAGATGATTTCTTATATGCATTTGGAGCATTTTATTGGTAAGTTCTAATCTATTTTATTAAAAATACTACAGTGGAACCTCGATAAATCAAAAACCTTAATAAGTCGAAATAAAGGACGTTACCTAATCCCTAACCTAAACTTTTTTTTTCTTTTTTGGTTAATCATGGAGGTACAAGAAGATACTTCACCCTTTCGGGCCATCCTTCCCGTTGTAGCCGTATCATTTATTGAACAATACAATTTAAATTAAATGGCCTTCGCCTTACAAGAGTTATGAGTATTATAAAATTGAAAATTGTTTATACATCTCAAAATATTCATAACTCGCTTTAAAATAAAAGTATAATAAAAAGCCTCTAACATTGACTAAGTAAATAATTTTACCTTTAAATTTTATAAGAGGTTAATTCACTCTAATTTTTAATCAAACGGAGCTAAATATGATCTGCTGAGCGTAAAATTTTCTATGTTACATACTCGTCAGTTCTATTCTTTAGCATATTGCTCAACATTGTCTCAGATTCCAGTTGACTTCTGATGCTGTTCTCCAGTTCTCTACGGTGATGCCATCAACAGTCGCATCGAAAGATTGCATGCTCTGTGCCATCAATTATCAGCATCCTGTTTCAGCTGTGTCCCACTTCTCCTGGCATTTCCTGTACGTTTTGTTTCATTCTTCCCAATCGCTTTATTTTCTTCCTGCTTCTAATCTTTTTGCGTAAGTCCTCTTCCTCTCTTTAGCAAGCAAGTATGCTGGGATTATTGTTACCATTATTGCATGAATTGAGACCGTCATATATGCCATTGCTAGACCGTAGACCAATCGTTGTTTGTGGTCTTAATACAGTGCTCACTTTTTGATTGTATTTCAGCTCATCTGCCCATACTGGAGCAGTTGCCTTTTCCCCTTAATTTTAAAACAGTTTTTCACCATTTTCTGTATCCTTCTATAACTTTTTTGTAACTGATATTTAATTTAATTTATGTAATTTATATTATTATTTTAAAAGTTAAATTGTAAATTTCTATTAAGTATGCAAAGAGTTGTATAAGTTTAAAAGTTTAGGCAGGAAACTGGTAAAAGGTTATGCTACAAAAATAGGCAGGCATTGCATTGAATTAGGAAAAATACAGAAAGATATTCTGTAAAACATATGGTTGTTTGGTTGTAACTGATCGACATTGTTTTTTCATATAATTTTAGTGATAAAGTAATGAAGATTCCTCATTTAGACCACATATTGAAAACTGAATGTTGTCATCGCGAAACAGAAATTAAATATAGACATTATGAGTTTGCAACGTATATGGAAAATATAATAACATGGCTTGATCTTAAGTAAGTTATTTTGTTACATCTATTAAAATATTTTAGAAAACATTGAATAAAATGAATGCAAAGTTTATATCATATTATTAAGTACATAATATAATTGTAACTGTTAACACATTTTTAAAATTAATATTGAAGTTTCATAAAGTTCCTAAATTTAAAAAAAAATTATATTCATTTTGTAACTATTTTATGTTTTTAATTATTTTATTTGAGTGGGAATAACAATAAATAATGGTAACATTTGAAATTGTTTGTAATATATATTATAAGTTATAACAATTGGTACTGGTGGTTAGTGGTACTACACTTCCCACAGAGTTAGTAAGTGACTTCAGTCTGCTTCTTAGATCAAGATTTTTATTTTTAAGTATCTACAGTCATACGCTTTTTAATTACAAAAAAATAAGAAAATCGTTACATGAGAAATCGAGTGAATATCAAATGTTGTAAAAATATGAATTTCAAACACTCATAAAAATTTAATTTGGCTTTCTTGTAGACATTTTTTTTTTTTGATAAAGGGAGATAAACTTATGAATAATCTTGTATTGCATTTTCAAATCTTAGGTTTAAAAGAAAAATTTTATGAATTCTCAACTCAAAATAATTTGTTAGATTTCGTGATTTTTCTGTATTTTTTCAAGATTTGAACTTCAAATGCTTATAAATAAAAACTGTGACTAAGGATTTTTAATTATTTTCATCTGTCTTTGAAACAATAACCCAGGGGCCTTCTATTCAATTTTCAAGCTTTTTTACCCAACAAATGAAATTTTATTGATATTTATAGAAAAAAAAAACTAAAAAAAAATGGAAACTGACAATGTCCGTAAACAGCTCAAAAAGAGTCAAATTATTTTCAAAATTTTATCGTTTATAGAAAATACTAATATAAACATTCAGTGAAATTTTCAAGTATCTATGGTCATTTATTTTTGAGTTGCACCAAAAACCAAAATCGATTTTCTCGAAAACAGATTTTGTGAAAAAATTCCCGTTTTTCCTTAATTTTTCTTTTGAAATTGTTTGTATTATGTATTATAAAAATTGGTACTAGTGGTTAGTGGTACTATACTTCCCACAGAGTTAGTAAGTGACTTCGGTCTGCTTCTTAGATCAAGATTTTTATGCCTACCAAGTATTTTACAATGGTTATTAAAAATTTCTTAATTATTTGTATGATTTCAAGATTAAAATACTACAATGAAGAATCATCAAAATCTAATAAAAAAATACAAGAACAGTTATTCAACACAAGTTCTCAAGAACTAAATGATAAATTAAAATCTGTAGCAAATTCTCAAAATGATATAATAAAATCGCCAGACATAACTACTTCAAAAAATGAAGATTTTCCCGTAAGTTTAACTAATGATCACGAGACTCAAACTGTCATGATATTTAATATTATGATAACTGAATAATTGATACCTTATTAGTTATCATTTAACTATATTTTAAATGTTTATCAAAATACTCAAAATGAATTAATATTGCCAGAAATAACTTCTCCAAAACATAATTTTGCTGGAAGTTGAACTAATAATAATTACAAGGAACTGATATTAGAGATGTTCTGGGTACCCGGCAATTACTCGATGGCCGAGTACTTGATATCATATTTAGGACTGTTTCTTACCCATCATAATTCATAATCAGGGCTCGGGACTTATAGCACTTAAAATCATTAAAATAAGCGCTTAAAAAAATCATTATAAGCACTCAAATAAACATTTAAAAAACTTAAATTCAAGCAAAATTATTTCATCAAAAAAAAAAAAACTTTCTTTTTACATGATAAAGTAGGTACTATAGACATAATTTGTATAACTGTGCTAAAAATAATGATTAGGAAAAGTTTCTAACTAAAAAATAAAAAAGGTGGGTAAGTGGATGTTGCTCTGCTGTACAGTAGGTTACAAGTGGGTCACTGTAATGGATGGTATTAAATTTGAATTCAATGATATAATATCATTGTATAAGAAAAACGATTCTGAGCGAAAACGGTCAGTCAGCCTATGATATTACCAAGTATATTTGATGATATTATTGTGAATAAAGTAATTTATGTATAGCCTATTTACGTGGAACCTTGTTTTTAATTTTAAATTCTTAGCTATAAAAGTTGAACATTTTATACATTTTTAACTACAAAATAATTATTAAATTATAAATTTGATAAATGTTGTCAAAATTTGAACTTAAAATGCTTATAAAAAAAAATAGTGTCTATGTATTTTTAATATTTTTCAACTGCTATTAGAACGATATATCAGGATCCTTGCATTAAATGTTCACGCTTTTTTACCAAACAAATAAAATTTTATTGATATTTATAGAAAAAAAAAACTAAAAAAATTGAAAACCGACAATGTCCGTAAACAGCTCGTCAAATTATTTTCAAAATTTTATCGTGTATAGAAAATGCTAATATAAACATTCAGGTGAAATTTTCTTGAAAATAGATTTTGCGTAAAAATTCCAATTTTTCATTTGTTTTTCGCGGCGCTTTTGAAAGCTACTGCGAAAGGTGATGACAGACACAAAAAAAACACACACATCATTGTAAAATCAGTACATTCATCGCTTCGCTCAGAATCTAATAAAATAATAAATCTTTATATCATAAAAAATATCAAACTTCACTTTCGAGACAATTTGCATTATTATTAATAGATTTTCCAAGGTATTTTCTGAAAATTAAATGTAAACAACATTTACAAATAGTTGAAATAAAAATTAATTAATTAAATCTTACTGTCATTATTGCATGAAATGATTTAATTTTAATTCTTTCAAAAACAATTTAGCAGTAAACAACCATATAAAGTAGAAAAACTGGTCAAAAAAGTAAAAATAACCAGGAAAATTGGAAATAAGCATTTTTTTGAAAAATCAATGAATAAAGCAATTTCAAATTTCTTAATTGAACGTGTCGTAACACGACGTACACTTTCATAGCACTCTGCTATATTTTAAGTCAATCCATAAAAATAAGCAAATGCTTTAAGTCCCGAGCCCTGTTCATAATACTAAATTTTTACCCGGCCCTCAATTGGTACCAGTTTATTACTTACATTTTTACAAAACTAAAAGAAATTGCCTCAGAATGTTGAATAATTTGTTGTTCAATCACCATAATATAAATAAATTTTAAATTTAAATTATTTTTATTGTATAATAATAATATCATTTATTATTGACAGGGTACCTACCTAATACTTTTTATAATTTTATTTGTTTAATTAATAATTTGTCAATTTTTATTCAACTATAAGGTTTTATTTTTTATGTTTCAACTTTCAAAGAAATTTTAATTTAAAATACCTAACATTACAATTTTAAATAATGTATTTGTAAAATTGATTATGGTATTTATTATTTAGAATTTAGTAGACTTCTTCAACGATATATCTTTGTATACCAATATCGTTTTGATTTGTGCGATATTGAAAAAAAAATCAATAATCCTAATTATCGTTAAATTGTTTGAGGAGAAGTAATGCTCACGCGGTTCCTCCTCCGGCTCTCGATACCACCCGAAAAAAAAAAAAAAAATTATCGTTAAATCGAAAATTTTTTTTTTTTAAATATATCATACAAGTTCTTTAGCATTTAAAATCAGTTGGTTTCCGGTAACCCAAATACCCATTAACCAGGGACCATTAATTAAAAATTAATTTTGATAATGAAGTATTCAATATTATACGATAAATTACGATTATCAATATCTAAATTTCCGAAAACAGTTCGCGATATCGTTATTGAATCAAAATATCTATATTCCTGAAAAGGCCTAGTATTTATTATTTATTATTTAAATTTTACGGTTTTAGTTACAATACACAATATTGACAATATTGTTGTAAATACACAAAATGTAACAAAATTGTAATATTGTACTTAGCCACCTATTGCCTATTACCTAAACATCTGATATTAGTGTTAGACTAATACTTAATAGTGTACTTCATTTATATAAGTAATTCTGTGTTCGGATAAGTAGCCTATTTATGGATGCATATTATAATTACATAACTATTATATTTTATTAACTACCCAGTGCAGCAGTACTGGGTGTTCAAAGACTTAATTATTAATTAATAATTTTTCAATCAGTAATCGGTAGTTGATAGTACCTTAAAAGTTGATAGTTTGATACCCAATTTTTATTAACAATTTTACTCGTCCAATACTCTGTACCTGATTAATATTAAACAATTTACTTGATATCCAATTTATAACAAACTATCTAACCGGAACATCTCTAATTGATATGGTATTGAACTATAGTTATAGATGCAGATTAAATAAGCTATTAAACTAATAGGCTTATTAAATATTTACCAAACCGTAAATTATATTAAATATTTCAGGTAAATAATACTAAAAAAATAATAACATCTACTGATGTAACTTCTCCAAAACAAGTTACTCCTGGAAATTCAACTAATGATCACGAGAAAGAAATTGATATGGTATTAATTATGATTACATTTTAGATTATTAAATATTTACCAAACCGTAAATTATATTAAATTTTTCAGGTAAATAATACTAAAGAAAAAATAATAACATCTCCAGATGTAACTTCTCCAAAACAAGTTACTCCTGGAAATTTAACTAATGATCACAAGAAAGGAATTAATATGGTATTAATTATGGTTACATTTTAGATTATTAAATATTTACCAAACTATAAATTATATTAAATTTTTCAGGTAAATAATACTAAAAAAAAAATAACAACATCTCCAGGTGTAACTTCTCCAAAACAAGTTACTCCTGGAAATTCAACTAATGATCACAAGAAAGGAATTGATATGGTATTAATTATGATTACATTTTAGATTATTAAATATTTACCAAACCGTAAATGATAAATTTTTCAGGTAAATAATACTAAAAAAAAAATAATAACATCTCCAGATGTAACTTCTCCAAAACAAGTTACTCCTGGAAATTCAACCAATGATCACAAGAAAGGAATTAATATGGTATTACATTATAGATTATTAAATATTTACCAAACAGTAAATTATAATAAATATTTCAGGAAAATAATACTCAAAATAAAATAATTACATCGCCAGATACAACTTTTCTAAAACATGATGTTCCTGGAGGTTCAACCAATGAATTCGAGACAGAAATTTCTATGGTACTTAATGCTTGCTATTATTTTGCATTCTATTTTTTCCTTTTTTCATGAATGTTATGCAAATTTTTGTGCATATTCTGCATTTTTTACACTTCAACTTCCGAGATCTGCATATTACTAAAATATATATATTTTAAATGTTTAGGAAAATAATTTAAGTAAAATAAAAACTTATTCAAAACGTCATTCTACTAGAAGTACAACTAATGATCACAAGAAAGGAATTGATAAGGTATTAAATATGATTACATTATAGATTATTAAATATTTATTAAACCGTACATTTTATTAAATATTTCAGGTAAATGATGCTCAAATTAAAAAAATTACAACACCAGATGTAACTTTTCCAAAACGTGATACTCTTGGAAATTCAACTAATGATCACAAGAAAGGAATTGATATGGTATTAATTATGATTACATTTTAGATTATTAAATATTTACCAAACCGTAAATTATATTAAATTTTTCAGGTAAATAATACTAAAGAAAAAATAATAACATCTCCAGATGTAACTTCTCCAAAACAAGTTACTCCTGGAATTCAACTAATGATCACAAGAAGGAATTGATATGGTATTAATTATGGTTACATTTTAGATTATTAAATATTTACCAAACTATAAATTATATTAAATTTTTCAGGTAAATAATACTAAAAAAATAATAACATCTCCAGATGTAACTTCTCCAAAACAAGTTACTCCTGGAAATTCAACTAATGATCACAAGAAAGGAATTGATATGGTATTAATTATGATTACATTTTAGATTATTAAATATTTACCAAACCGTAAATGATAAATTTTTCAGGTAAATAATACTAAAAAAAATAATAACATCTCCAGATGTAACTTCTCCAAAACAAGTTACTCCTGGAAATTCAACCAATGATCACAAGAAAGGAATTAATATGGTATTACATTATAGATTATTAATATTTACCAAACAGTAAATTATAATAAATATTTCAGGAAAATAATACTCAAAATAAAATAATTACATCGCCAGATACAACTTTTCTAAAACATGATGTTCCTGGAGGTTCAACCAATGAATTCGAGACAGAAATTTCTATGGTACTTAATGCTTGCTATTATTTTGCATTCTATTTTTTCCTTTTTTCATGAATGTTATGCAAATTTTTGTGCATATTCTGCATTTTTTACACTTCAACTTCCGAGATCTGCATATTACTAAAATATATATATTTTAAATGTTTAGGAAAATAATTTAAGTAAAATAAAAACTTATTCAAAACGTCATTCTACTAGAAGTACAACTAATGATCACAAGAAAGGAATTGATAAGGTATTAAATATGATTACATTATAGATTATTAAATATTTATTAAACCGTACATTTTATTAAATATTTCAGGTAAATGATGCTCAAATTAAAAAAATTACAACACCAGATGTAACTTTTCCAAAACGTGATACTCTTGGAAATTCAACTAATGATCACAAGAAAGGAATTGATATGGTATTAATTATGATTACATTTTAGATTATTAAATATTTACCAACCCGTAAATTATATTAAATTTTTCAGATTAATAATACTAAAAAAAAAATAATAACATCTCCAGATGTAACTTCTCCAAAACAAGTTACTCCTGGAAATTCAACTAATGATCACAAGAAAGGAATTAATATGGTATTAATTATTATTATATTATAGATTACTAAATATTTACCAAACAGTAAATTATAATAAATATTTCAGGAAAATAATACTCAAAATAAAATAATTACACCGTCAGATGCAACTTTTCTAAAACATGATATTCCTGGTCGTTCAACCAATGAATTCGAGACAGAAATTTCTATGGTACTTAATGCTTGCTATATTTTTTCCTTTTTTTCATGAACGTTATGCAATTTTTGTGCATATTCTGCATTTTTTACACTTCAATTTCCAAGATCTGCATATTACTAAAATATATATATTTTAAATGTTTAGGAAAATAATCTAAGTAAAATAAAAACTTATTCAAAACGTAATTCTACTAGAAGTACAACTAATGATCACAAGAAAAAAATTGATAAGGTATTAATTATGATTACATTATAGATTATTAAATATTTTCCAAACCGTAAATTATATTAAATATTTCAGGTAAATAATGCTCAAAATAAAAAAATAACATCACCAAATGCAACTTTTCTAAAACATGATGTTCCTGGTAGTTCAACCAATGAATACGAAACAGAAATTTCTATGGTACTTAATACTTGCTATATTTTTGCATTCTATTTTTTCATACATGCTATGCAATTTTTTATGCAATTTTTTATGCAATTTTTTATGCAATTTTTTGCATATTACTAAACTGTATATATTTTAAATGTTTAGGAAAATAATCTAAGCAAAATAAAAACTTATTCAAAACGTAATTCTACTAGAAGTACAACTAATGATCACGAGAAAATAATTAATAAGGTATTAATTATGATAACATTATAGATTATTAAATATTTATTAAACTGTTAATAATATTAAATATATCAGGTAAATAATGCTCAAAATAAAAAAATTACAACACCAGATGTAACTTTTCCAAAACGTGATACTCTTGGAAATTCAACTAATGATCACAAGAAAGAAATTGATAAGGTATTTAAATGATATAACATTTATAATTAATTTTTTTATTTTAATTTTGTCTATTGTTTAATGTTTTTAGATCAATTCAAATTTTGTGAATATTTCGTCAGCTATCAATTCTATATCAACTGAGTCTCAATTGAAAAATAGAGATATTATTGGTGATGTGAAAGAAAACACATCAGACAACCTTAAAATTATTATAAATGACAGAGTTGTGGGTGATGTATGCACTATACTTTATTAGCATTAAATGAGAAGGAACTTTGGTGGCCAACTGGTTTTTGTCAGGGTGCGGTCAGGCAATACCTCCACTGAGTTAACCATTTGTAAGATTGTACGTACAATGTTTAGTTAAGCAATTGTGCACAATTTGGCCATCAAGGTTCATTCTTAAGAGTATGTTCTCGCTGTCTTACATAAAAAGCAAATCTTTGTATTAAATTCTACGGATTATTTTTAATTATTAGTTAATATTAGAGCAGAGTTACAACTTATAACTTGAAGAATTTCAATAATTTCAATTTTAATATTTATATAACTCAATATAATAACATATACAGTCGACTCTCGGTAACTCGAACCTTGATAACTCAAAATTCTCAACATATCGAACGAATAAAATTCCCCTTCAAATAACAATAACACATTAAGATTTTGCTAACTCAGAATGTTTATTAAGTAGAAATTTTTTGTTCCCCTTGAACTTCAAATTAATGAAAGTGCATTGTAATACATATTTGAAAAAATAATTCTTTGCTCAAGCATAGGTTAAATTCTTTTCTACAAATTCAATAATATGTGAATTTTCTTTTAATATCAATTTTAAATAAACTGTAGTAAGAATTCAGTATAATATATATTTGTTATGTTAAAACACATATTATGTAAGATAGAGACAATATATGTAGATATGGCTTCCTCTTAACATGAATGGAGTGTAGAAACAAAACATTTTTATATATTTAATTTTAAAATATACAAATTTATAGGATAACTTGTATCCAGCTCAGACAAGCTCTAGTGTTACTGGTGAAAAAATATCAAATTTGTCTTTGGAAACTTCTTCAAAATCTATTAGAAGCACGCGGTCCAATAAGCAAGCTAATAACAAATTAGATGAGACATCAACAAAACTATTAAAAAGATCAAATTCAGTAACAGATTCTGAGCACAAATCGAAAAAAAAGAAAATAGAAAAACCTTCTTCTAGTATTGCTGAAAGTAAAACTAATGCCAATAATAATGTATGTTTCTATTAATTATTAAGTTAAACAATTATTGAATGTGTATACATTATTATTATCTCTAATAAGAGTAACCTAAAGTGGCGATCAATTTAAATAAAAAAATATAATGTTTTCTCATAAATGTTATTTTGCAATGAAAAAATATTTTCAAAACTTCAAAATAATGAGTATAGATACTTAAATGGATCTCCTTATATACTTTAATTAATTTAATAATAAACTACTAAATCACAGTTGTTCTTAACATTATATTTTTGCATTTGAAAATCAAAACATTTGAACAACTAATCATTTTAAAGGGGCTGGAGTGTAATCCATTCTAAGGAGTAAAAACTAGGCATTTTATATTTAAAGTTATATGGGTTATTGTGAATGTGTTGAAAGTAAATGAACATTAGTGTGTGTAATTTGTAGTACCGATCACGTTGTATAGGGACATCATTAAACGTCTGTCATTTTACCTACAGGCATGCTCATGTCACCACTTATTACTTTATAAAATGACAAAAATTTTTTTCCAAAAAATATTGCTAGTGACTTCAATCACTTCAGTAGAATGTTTTGATTTAAATTTTGAAAGCGGATTTTAATTCTTCTCTAAATTTACTATGCCTTAACTGTCGTACATTTTTTATATTCTATATCAATGTATTTAAATTTAAATTATGAATATGATCTATTTTTACTCTTTTTATTAGTAAATTTCTAAAAAAAAATAAAAATCAGAAAAACGTCAAAGCGTAAATAGTTTAGTGGCAAATTCAAATCTGCTTTTAGAATTAATATCAGAACATTATATTGGGCGTAATGATTGAAGTCGTGAGCTATGTTTTCGACCAAAAATAAACAACGCTCCAGCCCCCTTAAAGTATCAGTTTTCAGTATTTTAGTATATAAATCATTGGTTTTATAATGACAACAATAATATGTTATTACTTATTAATGCAAATATATAAATAACATTTCATAAATATGATAGTAAATTTTCTTTCAGAAAAATTCAGTCAAAGCTTTAAATGAATCTATAAAACAAGCTAGCAAAAATTTGTATAGTCGAAATAGTAAAGGAGAAACAAAATTACATTCAGCATGTGCCAAGGTAAAAATCAAATTCATAAAATTTCCATCAAACTTTTTTTTATTATTTAAAAAATGAATGCTTTTAGTCGGAAACTATGCTTAATTATTATTTGTTATAAATCTTCACTCAAGTGTCAAAAGTGATCAAGTAAACTAAAATATTATTAAATATTAATTGTTTACTTTTTGAACCCTACGTTTATATAAAATATATGTAAATTCAATTATTTTCTGATATGTATTATCCTTTTTTTTATGTTAAAACCGGAGTTTTACATTTAAAAAAGTATAGTAACATACTGTACATGAATACTGCATAGTACCATTGAATAATTTTAAATTATGTATTAACTTATTTGTAATGTAGTTACTCTTGTTAACTGTTTTAGGGGAAATTAGATTTAGTAATTTCATTGCTTGAAGATGGTTTCAATCCTAATGTTAAAGATAATGCTGGATGGACACCCATGGTAATAATTTTGATAAATATAATGTTCTATTATTATGGTATAAAAACAGTGCTCATTAAATTTTATTTAAAGCATGAAGCCGTGAAATCTGGGAACTTAGATATTGTGAAAGAATTAATCAAGTTTGGTGCATATTTAAATGTTCCTGGTTTTGAATATGAAAGCCCATTATATACAGCTATTAAGTATGGTAAATTTGAAATATCAAAAACAATTCTGAATTATGGAGCTGATGCAAATTTTATAAATATGTATGGAGATAATGCAAAGTAAGAATTAATTTTAATAAGGAATAAGTTATTAAGTAATTATACTATTTATTAGGTAAACAATTTTTTAATAGCCTAAATATTTAATTACTATGATATTTATTTATCAAAAATACAGTGGCGCACTTAAGGTGGGATGCAAGTAAGGAAATGGCCCCGAGAAGCACTTTTGGCAGTAGAAAATTTTTGTGAGAGCTTTTTTTCGAAAACATATTTACAATGATTTAGGCAACAAAACATCTTAATATAAAGCTATTTTTAATAGCTATTCTGTGCAATCAATTTCGACATTTGATAATAGGAGTTGGTCATTCAAAACCAAATTCTATTTCTCTGTGCCTAAACTAAAAATTTTTTGTGAACTATGGTGTTAGTATCATCGTACACCATACCTATATAAAAATGGCAAATTGTACAGGAGATCATTTTTTATATTAAATAGCTTACTGACTACAGTAATTTATAAGTTTATCTTCAATCACATATAATTATAACAAATTGTATTCGAAAGTTTTTGTAAGTTAGATTGTTTTGAGATAAAGCTTTATTACATTGATCATTTTATTAACTTACTATTTAATATTAATTATATTAAAATACTTTTCTAATAATAAATAATTACTGATGATAATAATATTACGTTTTGAGCGGAGGCCGGAGGGATGAAAGCAATGATTTTACAATATTGGGTTTCATAAATATGTTTTCTTATGGGTAAGAAAATTGCCACTCTAAAAAAAAACAGAGGGGAGGAATAAGGCATTGAAAAAATTGTACACCCAGGCAGCAAAATCCTAAATATGCCACTGCAAAAATATCTGAAACTATTTTTTTCCTTACTATAAAAAGATAAAATCAATGTTATAAAGTTTCCAGGTTACCATAGCAACCTCATTATATTTTTTGAGATTCTGAGCGTAGCGATGAATGTAATAAATTTACAAGACATACACATGTACTGATGTATATACATGCAGTTGGATAGTCCTTGATTTTTTAAAAATATTTATGGCTACTCAATAAAGATTATTTATAATAAATAGAAGGTAAATCAAATTATCATGTTTAACTTAATAATTTTTAAATGTTTAAGGTGTCTTAATAAAGAAAAGGTATCAGAGTTATTGGAAAATTTAGTTCTGTGTAAATCAACACAAATTTGCCATACTAACTATAAATTAGATGAAACTGTCATAGCCCTAAATAATGTTTCATTAAAAAGTGAGACTGTGAACACATTTTGTAAACAATTCAATATTAAATTAGTTCAAAATATTTGGTATGTTGACTATTATTTATATTTAAATTTTTTATTATGGTTTCACTATAAATGTTTTTATGTGTTTATGTGACTCAAAGGAAAGAAAAGCAATTTTCTCAAGTTACTCACATAATTGTACCAAAAACAAAAAATAATACTTGTGATGTTAATTTGGAATGTTTAACTGGCATAGCAAATGGATTATTTATAATCAACGAAAATTGTAAGTATACTTCAAATTTTAAAAGCTCTTATTAATAACTAAAAAAGATATTAGATCTGAGTGAAACTGCAGGGTAACTTTTCTCTTCACGTCTCCATGTCTTGTAGATATATATATTTTTTCACACATATGCTTATTGTAAATACGATTACCAATTGTATATAATCCAATAAATGTTAAAAAAAAAAATTATTAGCAACTGCGTTTTGGATTTATTAAAATTCTGGTTTTTCCAAAAAATAATAGTAATTTTTTTAATTTATTGTATTGGGATTTGTTTATTCACGTTTAAACTAAATGTTTATAATGTTGATATAATCAATGGTAATCCAAGAAATTGTATGGTTGAATTAATAGATTATTTGTTCTGACTAGTACTATATGTAACTGTTTAACAGTTAAAAATTATATTATTTCAATTTATTACTTTTTTACTAGGGATTTCTGATTCATTAGACAAAAATAAACTTATGATGCCTGAAAATTATGAAGTCAGTGGAACAACATTGTTTACTGAATGTAATGGCCCAAAGATATCACGAATAAGCAAACAAAAACTGGTAAATATATAGTTAATATAACTTAAACATCATTACAAATTCTAACTTTAGATGCACGTAAAACATTAATATGAATTTAGCTCAAACTTTTTTTTAAATTCACTTATTACAATTTATGAGATACGAGGACCCTTTATTACATATTCCTAGTAATTTTTTTACTAACAATAATTGAAAAAGAAATCGCAAATTTTCTCTTACCACCAGTGGCGTAGCTATCAGTTATGCATGGTGATTATTTCTCAATGTGGCTTGAGAGTTAACTGGCTTATGTAAATTTACGTGTTTTTTAAACTTCAGAATTGTTGTGTATTTCAAAAAATTACCTGATATTTTTGTTATACAGTTTCCAAAATTATTTGATGGCATAAACATACATGTATGTGGAAGTAATGGTTGGAATCAGTTTACACTTGAAAATTTAAAAAAACTGGTTGTTGAATTTGGAGCTAAACTGTTGATACGTATGCCAAATCCAGAAGACTGCCCTACTAATATAATACCATATCATTGTCGTAATAATGATGAAATGTTTCATGTTTCTAACATTATATTATATACAACGGATTCAAATAGGCTTATAAAGTACAACATGAAACATTTAAAAGCTTTTCATATTTCATGGTTCATGGAAGCTGTACAAAAGTATAATATTATATAAAATGGTTATCTATATCCAATTGTATAATCATTTTGATGTTTCCATTGGTTATTACTTATTGAATACAAGTTTGTTATGTAAAAACAATTAAATTATATACTTTGAAATAATAAATTGTCAAAGAATGTATTATTAAAATACATAAATTATTTTTGTATATAATTTTTTAAGAACATTTTTAGAAATTTGTTTGCTGATACTTCATTTACATTATTACTTATTTTTAATTTTAGCTCCACCTCAATATTATACTAAAAGTAATCCTTGGGGGCTTAGCCTCCCATACCCCCATCTATCTTAAAATTTAAACCCCATAAAAATATCAACATTTACTTTTTACTATAGTATACAATAGTTGTTCACATGTTATTAAAGATCCATTTTTTTTTTATTCATGGCTGTAAATTGATGTAAAATTTGCTCAAGTTCAATATTTACATCTTTTTCAATACTTGGTAACGATCATAAACTAAAATTTTTTTAATCTATTAATATAAATAATTTAGTTTATGTATGAAGATATAAATTTCTTCAGATTTTTCACCTTTATCCCCTTTGAGGACTTCCTGCGTCTTTTCTCGGGGACCTTATTCGCGTTCTCCACTAAATTTACAGGCCGTCCTTTGTTCCCGGCGGCGGAGATAACGTGCAAACCGAGTGCCACCGTCGCGCGTGTTTATCGAAAATTTAATACAAATCTCCTACTATATTGTTACAATGACATTTGAAAAATATTAAAAATCCTCAGTCAGGGTTTTTTTTTATAAGTATTTAAAGTTAAAATCTTAACTAAATACGGAAAAATTACGAAAATTTGCAAATTATTTTGAGTTAAGAATTCATAAAATTTCCCTTTAGGTGTTTCAAGCTTGCAAATATCTTTATTAGTTTTTTTTTTTTTAAATCAATATTTCTTTAAATTGACAAAACTGTGTTTATGTGAACGTATGAAAAAACATATACAATACAATTATAATTTATAAACAAAATATAGCATTAAGTCATGTTTGGTTGTTACCAGGTTAACCTAGGCTAACCTGTACATTTAAAAACATTTAAAAACATTCAAATTTGTTTTTTATATTATTTATAACATTTGAATTAACCATTTAAAAATAAATAAAATAATGTTTAGTTCTCATAAAACTTCATAGCAATATATATTTATATATTTCTGCAATGTGCATTTTTACCCGACCGTACAATAAAGTGTCCGCGTTATGCATTCTAAACAACGGACCGTACAAAGTGACCATTTACCACGCCTAGTAATAAAAATTTTACCTTTTTAATCAAAGTCAATCTGCAGTTGTACTAAATAGTCCGTAATTTTGAATTATACAATTATCCTGTATGGCTGTATTCCTATTATCAATTATCATCTCATAAGTCAGGACGCGCTCAGGGTTCAGGAGATCCTGTCGATAAAACTATCAGGATCAACAGGCAATTTGATATCGTTTTCTATCATACTACCATAAGTATTGTTACGTGGTAATTATAGTAAGTATAGGTACATAGATATTAAAATATTAAAATTGTACATTTTAGAGAACAAATCAATAACTTATATAGAAAGTTAAATAAAAATGGAAATGTATTTAATATTATACTATAGATTGTTAGGGTATTATTTAGTTCATATCCTCTTCGTTTCATGTGTAATGTTAAATTATATTTGGATTCACGCTAGAATAAAATAATTGGTTTTATGTCTGGACGAACTAAGAAATAACATTTTATCAGGATTCACTCTAGAGGTCTATTTTGTGATGACAGTAATAATATATTTTGTAAATCAAATATTTTACTATAAATAATATTAATATAATATCTACCAGTCTACCAAGGATTCATGCTATATCAATTGTTTTTAAAATGGTCAATATTATGTTTAGTTAAATTTGTATTAAAATATATTTTAGATATCTAAAATACTACATTTTTTTTATGGGTCACATCGAATTTTATGTTTTAATATGCTTAAAGATTAAAATGTTGGGATTAGTAGATTTATCATAGTCAAATACAAATATATACGTGATATAAAATCTCTACTGTTCTCATACCTACCTATAGTTCAAAAAGTTGATAAGTTGATAACTTTCAAGAACATCAACTATCTTCAAGTCATGACAGTCATGTCAGTGTTTTTTAATTTCTAAATTAATTATAACCAAATATATTATATACATTTTCCAAATGATCAATTTATCAATACATATACAATAGGTATCAGGTATCTATAGTATGTGCGGGTATATATTTTATATAATATTATTTCCATGGTCTTATATCATATTTTGCAAGTATACTTGCATCAAATAGTTATTTATGGATACATAGGTAGGTAGGTATATGATAATATTATGTAAAACCGTATAAACACGAATTCAGATTATAAACAATGTTTTACAGTATTAATATTGTAACATTGATTATTATTAATTTCTATGGTATAGGTATTCATATAAATATATCATCAACAATTGTAGTTTTATTAAATGTCCTCCCTATAGCATTGATTTAAGGAGAATCATTTAGGCAATTTATAATCTCGTCGTCGCCCCTCGAGATCTATGTGTTAGTCGTAAATGATTATTAGTGTGTGTGGCATCCAGGCGGGTCAATTGTAGCGGTACGGAGGGCTCTCGCACGCACATGTCAGTATGTATAATATTGTGATCATGAAAAAATGTTTATTTTTCACTCAAACACACGATTCTAATTTAAACGATACGAGGGACTGATTGAGACACATTTTTAAAACTGTATTTAGTTAATTAAATATTTAAGTTTGAAATTCTGAATTTTTTTGAATTTTTTACAAAATGTATTGCAATTTAAATCACAAAAATTAAAAATGTGACTCGATCGTTCGCCCTTGTATACATTACGGACAATCCGAATATTTTTTTCAGAATGAAAATCGTGATAATTGTCGACACGTATAGTTGGAATTAGAAACAGTAGTTTTTGACAAAAAAGAGGTGGTGGTGAGGCCCCTTAATAATTGTACACGTAGGTATGTCAATGAACAAACATGGCACTCCAATTTTACCAATTGATAAAACTTTGTCTGCAGAACATGTTAATATTACATTATTTAGTCAACACAATTAATATTAGATTTATATTTTGGTCTCAAATATTTATTATTTGCTTGACCTAAATCTATTGAAAATTAATTAGATATATATCCTGATTTTGAAACAATTGTTAATAAAATACAACTTTCGTCTATCGTAAACAATTTATTACATGAGGTATCTATATACTTATCAAAATGTATTCACAATTATTAGGTTGAATATTTCAAAAAAATGTAATCCATAATTGCATCATATTTTAATATTTATGTATACTAAATATACTATACTATAATAATATTTTTTTATGATATTGAAATCCGGGAAAACACCATTATCATTAAAAGTAATCAATAATAATTGAAGCTAATTGTTTTATTATAATTAAAAATAGGTTATTGCAAAAAAATATTTAATTTATTTTAATATTACATTTAACAATCAAATGAGGTAATTTTTAGTTTTTATTTTACGCGAGCATTTAGTAATGTTATAAAAAAAAGTAATGTTTATCATTTTTAAATCATTGTATTGTACCAATTAAGTCATTACCTTTCGTTCATAATTTGTTTTGAAATATGAAGTGGTGATCGTTTACATCTTATAAAATGAACCACTAGAGTTTTTATTTTAATATTAATTGTTAGTTGTAATAATAAATTAATAAGTACAATTTTAATGTAGGTTTATCTAGGTTCATACTCAACAGTTTACTTTTAATTGGCAATTAAACCTAAACAAAAAGGTTAATAACTATTCGACACAGTAAAGCTAATTAATCGATTTCATTGACCAATAGTTATCGTTTTTTATAATGCATATACCTAATATATAATATATATTATTATACATAAATAATCGAAACTACCTATAATATACAATAACTATTGTTATGTTCGTTTTGCATTTGTTTGACAAAGCTTGACAATGTATTACAAATATAAGCTATTTGTTTGCTTGTTTTTCTAGTACTGGGAATACAAAGAACCCGCTCAGTACCCTTATTTACTCTTCCCTTATAGTTATCAACTATAAGTTGTACTTTTTTTTTTACAAATTAAGATTTTTCGGTTTAATCACTTATTGTCTTTAGGTTAGTTATCTTGATCATTGAATTGTTTGTAGTTTGCTTGTTAATACTGTAAACAGAGTCGCAGTGTATTATTTGTGCATCAGTTATGTTCCTAAGTATATATTAATGTTATGTAATTTTGAGGATTATATCATACACATTTGCAGTATACAATTGTCAATATGCATCTCATACATCTCATAATGTGTGTAAATAGGTACGTAGTTTCAGATTACTGCACTTGTAGACATTACTGAAACTCTTGTAAAAAAATATTGTAAAACAGAATTTGTGTTTGAAATAAATAAAATTTAAATTCGAACTATATGTATACTTACGCCGAGTATATGAAATCAGACTATTGTGATATAAACATGCTTATCATAATAGTAAAAAAAAACACTACACAATACAGTATTTGT
Organism: Sitobion miscanthi; assembly: GCA_008086715.1. Classification (NCBI taxonomy): domain Eukaryota; kingdom Metazoa; phylum Arthropoda; class Insecta; order Hemiptera; family Aphididae; genus Sitobion; species Sitobion miscanthi. The sequence continues at coordinate 100,488,487 of CM017797.1, forward strand.
AAACACAAGTCTTAGGGATAACAATTATTGTAAGCTCTGTCATTGATTGGTCGCTAAATTACGAGTACAACCACGACTAAAATAATATAGTAAGATGGCTTAATATGTACATCTCATAATTAATGTGTATTATATTTAATTGATGGTACGTTTTGTTTTTTTTTCACCTAGCACACTATAATATAATAAATAAAAGCATTTAGGATTCCGTGTAAAATGATGACCATGTCGACCACATAATTTTTTTGTAAATTCAACGTTAACAGTTCGAATATCTTATAATTACAATATAATATTGGCTAGTCTTAAACACATATTATTATATCGCATATCGTGTACAAATATAATATATTTAAAAAAAAAAAAAGTCTGTGTGATAAAAACTACAGGTAAACTAAATCGAACGATCAAAATCGAAAACTGGGAAAAAGTTCGCGGGCAATCGTGATTTTTATCAGAAGTTTATATATTTGCCTGTACACGAAATATTTACGTCGTACAATACGTAATACAAAATAATAATGTACCTATGTATGTGAATGACCTGTTTAAAAATATCATATTATATTGATATACATAATACACGACGATTCAATGCAGGTACGAAATTGACGCATTTTAAAGTGATACATACAATTTCCAGAAAATTATGATATAATATAATCCGAAAAAAATGTAATGCCATTATGGATTTACACAAAATGTTCATATTGCAGGTTTGGATGAATTGGAAACACATTTTATTTTTTGATCAATTTATAACGCATATAATATTCGGACTACGCTGTCATAGGTAGATACTATAATTATAATGCTCTAAAATTTTAACGAACGCTCAAATTATCTACTACAGTCCTACTTACGCCCAACACCTATATATTATTATTACCTATATTGTTAATAAGAGTACCTATTATATATATATATATTCATAGGACATAAACAAACAACGAATCATAAAAACGTGAAGAGATCCATTCGCCAATGCGGTGGTTGGGCATCCAGGTAAAATTAATGAATCGAAGTATTGTCTAAAATCATGATATGATATAATAATTATTATATAATATCATCACTCTACAGAATAAATATAATTAAATCGCGCCGTTATTTGCTTTTTGTGATTTCAGTTAATTTCAATGAAATAAAATTGACTTTGTCATTAATTTGTTTCCATACGTCAAATCTGTTCATGATGGCGTGCCGGTGTAAAAACTAATTATTTTTAAAATATCACTGTAGTACTCTTCGCTGATCCACAAATCGTGAATAAATAACATTAGTGTGCCAAAATAATTTTTTTTTTTTTCATTTATTAAAATATATATTAATCAACCGTGGTCGACCATCGATTGTTTCGTATGCGTTCTTTTTAGAATTCATTTACTAGAATAATCGTGATACCTAAAGTTATGTAGATCGATATTATAGATACTGTCTACACAAAACGTCTACCTATGTATATTATATTTCGTGCTATCCGTGATCTATTGTGTGTCTAATTGATTAATCTAAATTAAATTTCCTTACCGCTATATAGCTCCTGTTGATTGTTATTATTTTTTTTTCTCGTTATATTTACCAAGAATAATAGTGAGTTAGAATGGCCAACATTTTTTGACTTCTAATTTTGATTTTGTACGGGTTATGTCAATATACCTACGTGATTATAATAATCTAATTTCTGTCTTCAGGCCGTTCAGGCGGGAGTGTACTTTTCTTTATTTTTTCGTACATTTCATTCTTTGCGGAATGTTCTTCTTTTTTTTTAATGAGGACAATGTAAAGTAAATATAATAGCAGAACACAATGTTATCTAACCGAGGCGGTCTGATAGGCAATCATTATTGCTTTAGCGTAAACGATCGCTTTTCGATGCTAACGCCTTCAACGTGGTTTCAGCATAACGAAAGTGTACATAAATAATTATAAATAATAATATTTTATTACTTATGAATACCAGTTTATAATAAATAACAAATGTGTTAAATTAAATATTATATAAAAACATAGGTTTATATTGTGTACATATACGAAAGAACGGACAATAATAAGCGTCGATAAAAACCGTATAAATACGTCATATAATATACAATTATGATTATTATTTGTTAAAATTACATAGATGGATATAAAAAAAAAAGAAGAATAAAATTACTAGTGTAAATATTATAAGAATCGCGAAAGCCACAACGTCTAAAAAACTGTATAAATTCTCACATTATTCGTGAGGTGATGGTAATTGTTAAAATTGTATTTCATTTGTATCAAGTGGTTGCCTAAAGGTGATGTTTAATATTAAAATAAAAAAATAATACATAAATTAAAATTATTCGACGATCGAATTAGAGGCCTATATAGTTTATATTACATCATATAGTATGCTATGTATATATATATATTTAATATATTATTATAAAATTACTCACACTGTTGGGACTCTCGTAGTTTTAACTACCTATTTAATTATATAGTAAAAAAGAATGGAAAAACAGAACATGTCATGGTGTAGTGCATTTTAATAAGTAATTATGAATAACACTTTTATAAGAATCGAATATTTGTGTTTTTATAATAAGAAATTAGATTTTTTCATGTTTTTTTAAGCTAATTTTTTTTTAATGGCAATTCATATTTTTAATTTTATATTTAGAGTTATTATTTGACAATGTCGGTAAAGTAAAATAAATAAAATATTGAACCAACAACTAATAATTTATAAATATTTCACTTATTATTGATGACCGGTGTAACCGAAAATTATCGTAAAGTATCCATTCATCTAAACCAAACTTTTAATGATTGTAAATAATATATAAATTCAGATATTCAGATATTTCGATACAAATTTATTAAAAAAATAATATTCTAGCTTGAATTGTTAGGAACATGAACTAAAAATAAGAGTTGCCATTAGAAAACATTGTTAAACAAAACCTAAAAAGGACAATCATAAACAATTCTAAAACTTTGTTCTTTTCTATTGTTGCAACTCATAAGTACCCCTAGGTACTATTCAAATGATACAAAAAACAATGTATGCAATACTGAAATTGACCGAGAAAATTAGTACAGTACGATAAAAAAAATCCTCTCAATAGGTAAGGACAATAATAATTCCCATTTATAATATATAACATTAAAAATAATAATATATAACACGGTAGACTGAGGGAAAAACTGAAAAATAATATACCTACATCAGAAACGTTCCTCGATATTATAAAAATTTAGGGCTGTGTGTGTGGGGGGGGGGGGGGTCGTTGGGTGACTTACAGATTTCGGGGATGGCAAATGATATATACCTGAAGCTATACAGCTAAACGATGACGGTTGGCAGGTGGAGGTGGCGATGGTGGTTGGTTTGTGAAGGTCGAAGGGGTAAATAGCGGTGACTAGTTTGACGGACACGCGCGTTCGGGTGACGTCCGCCCTCCCACTTCCGGGAGGATATCCACGGAAGTACTATGTTTCAAATCCGGTGACCGGAAGTAGTGATGGAGGGGGGTGTCGATGATGTGTGGGTAGTGCTGGTATAGTGATGGTGGTAGGGGGTTGTTGGTGATTGTGATGATCGTGGCGTGACGGCGTTCAGGCAGCCCCGTGATAACCGTGAGGTTCGTACGAAGGGTACATCGATTGGAGGGGTTGTTGCGAAGACGGCGACATGACAGCTGTCCCCGAGGCGGCGGCCGACTGCCCGGCGTAGGCGAGCAGATGCGCGTTCCGGTCGTCCTTGTCCGAAGACCAGTCGGCTTGGACCACGGATCCGCTACCGTATCCGCCTCCACCGCCGCCTCCGCCCTTAAACTTCTTGAGCAACATGAGTTTGGATATGGTCAGCGACACGACGGCCAGCAGCAGAGCCTTGAGCGCCTTGGCGCCGATCATAACCATGGCTAGCGGTCCCATCAGCGACAGTTTGGCGCACATGATCACGCCCAGCATCGACATCATTTTCTTGAGGTGTTTCAATTTTGTCTTCTTGCCGCGGCCTAGATCGCGTCGGAACAACAACAAAAAAATAAATAAATAAATAATAAATACAGATATGTGCCGCGCGGAAAACGCGGTGAGAATAAATGCCCAAGTAAACATTATAGACAAACGGAAGGAAAAAAAAAATCGCGAGCAAATAATATATATAAATACGTGGACGGCGGTATTACGATAATGATACAGCGGCGGCGGCGGGCGCGCGCATTCCCGCATTGTTATCGTCGTCGTCGTCGTAAGATAATAATATTATTTTACTATTATAATAATAACGCGTTGTATACATTATATTATTATTTATTATGTTGCAGTAATTTCGCGTGCGGTGCACCGCTCGGTCGCGGCCAATTGGACTGGGAGAGCAGTAATTACGCGCGCGCATAATATATATATAAAGGAATGCGCCGCCGCCGTTTCGAGAAGTCGGAAGTCTTTGGGTAGTAAAGTATAACGTGGCGGTATACTACAGTGTTGCATTATAAGGCTATGGTGTGTATACACCGTGTATTATAATATACCGCCAACGTTATTATAATGACGCTATCGCCCAATGACTCGTGACGACCGCCGCCGTCGTTTGATTAACCCGTTGACCTCAAACATTTTTCCGATATTCACCCGGACGGACAGAGAAAGAGACGCTGCACGCGCAGAGGAAATATCTTCGTCTCGCAGCTTTTCGCCTGCGTGCACTATTACAATGTATCATTAAATCGTAACACACACATATATATATATATTAAATGCGACTAAGCTCCTATTGTGTTACACACACACCTTGCAGGTCGACTTCCGTTCAGAAGTATTTGTTCGGAAAATCGAACCGGCGTCGCTTTCGCGTTAATGTCGGGAAAAACGAAAATATTCAACTGTACACTGCAGTTGTACGCATTCCCCACGGGTAGGTCTATCACGAGATACAATATTGGTAGGTTAACCCGTTGACCTCAAACATTTTTCCAATATTCACCCGGACAGAGAGAGAGACGTACGCGTAAAGGAAATATCTTCCTCTCGCAGCTATATTCGCCTGCGTGCGCTATTACAATATATCATCAAATCGTATCATATTTATGTATTAAATGCGACTAAGCTCCTATTGTGTTACACACACACATTGCAGGTCGACTTCAGTTCAGAAATATTTGCTCGGAAAATCGAACCGGCGCCGCTTTCGCGTCAATGTCGCGAAAACCGAAAATATTCAACTAGGTATACACTGCAGTCGTACGCATTCCCCACGGGTAGGTCTATCACACGATACAATATGGGTTGATTAACCCCGTTGACCTCAAACATTTTTCCGATATTCACCCGGACAGAGAGAGAGAGAGAGAGAGAGACGTACGCGTAGAGGAAATATCTTCCTCTCGCAGCTATATTCGCCTGCGTGCACTATTGCAATAATTATTTATTATCACTATCATAATATCATACTATATTGAATGCGACTTGGGCCCTATTATTGTGTTACACACACCTACAACGGGTTTACTTCCGTTCAGAAGTATTTGCTCGGAAAAGTGAACCGGCACTTTCTCGTTAATTCTGTGAAAAGCGAAAATATACAGAATAATATTATATAGGTACTTATAAGAAAATATATTGACTCTAAGATAAACATTGTTTGTGCATAATATTAAGGGGGCTGGAGCGTAATCCATTCTAAGGAGTAAAAACTAGGCGTTTTATATTTCAAGTTATATGGCTCTTGTGAATGTGTTGAAAGTAAATGAACATTAGTGTGTGTAATTCGTATTACCGATCATGTTGTGTAGGGACATCATAATACGTCTGTCATTTTACCTACGCGTGCATGCACATGCCACCACTTATTACTTTATAAAATTACAAACATTTTTTTTCAAAATATACTGCCAGTGACTTCAATCACTACGCTCAGTAGGATGTTCCAATTGAAATTTTGAAAGCAGATTTGAATTCTCCTCTAAATTTACTATGCTTTAACTGTCGTACATTTTTTATATTCTATATCAATGTATTAAAATTTTAACTATGAGTACGATCTATTTTTACTCTTTTTGTTAGTAAATTTCTAAGTAAAAAAAATAAAAGTAAAAAAATTATTTTCGAAGCATAGATAATTTAGTGACGAATTCAAATCTGCTTTCAAAATTAATACCTGAAAATTATATTGGGCGTAATGATTTAAGTCGTGAACCATGTTTTCGACCGAAAATGAATCACGTTCCAGCCCCCTTAACAGAAACAAGCAGACGCGTAATTATTGGCAATACGCATCATCCTGAACACATCGCGTTTGAGCTCTAATCATTGCGATTAAAATTATTTTATTGTCGTCGGCGTTCCCTTTGCTGGCGATATCGAGTTAGTCGCGTAACGAAATTTGCAAATTTTAAAGTGTATGCTGAACATTGGATACTTTTAAGAGTATAATGTTGGCGGTGCAAATAAGAGATATGCAAAAAGATAAAGTGAATATAATATAGTGATCGCTATTGCAGGAAGCTGGGGATCTTGAAATTCAGTTTACTTAGTAGTTCAGGTCTTCAGGACAGTCATCGATATAGAACCATCGATGAGTCTTATTAGGAACACTATTGGTTAGCAGCAGAAACACGCCATATTATATATATATTAAATGCGGCATGGGTCCCATTATTGTGTGACACACTGCGACTTCCGTTCAATGTTTGCTCGGAAAACGCCGACTGGCGCTTTCGCCGCGAAAAACGAAAATTTACGCACAGCAATCGTACGCATTCGATCACAGTCTATAGTACACAATATAATATGGGTATAGGTAACACACACACCGACGCACTAGTCGGTCGATTTTCCGGACATAGTGCGAAATAATAATTGTGCTGAAAATCGGCACAGCTGACGTGAAACGAAAACGACAATAGTAACGACAATAACAATTATAATATTATTATTATTAGAAATGATCAACGCCGGCGCTATAGGATTTGTATTACTATTATATTTATTATGTTTGTCGGGACGCCGCCGCCGTCCGCGCAGATCGGCTTCATCCGTCCTAATGAATTATACACGGTATATCCATAGAAAAGACATAGTACCTACCTACTACAATATAATATTATAATTATTATTATTTGTATATTGTTATAGTCAATACAGTTGTGATGTTGTAGACTATTCGTGTTTACACGATTCGCAGAAACGGGCGTGCGTCGGCGGCAATTGTGACTTGTGGATGATAGGCACCTACGAATCGAAAACCGTATTGTTCTTTTCAGCTGAAATCTTACTACGGCTGCCTACTCTATCGTTAGCCGTACAAGACTTTGGGACGAATTTAATAGTAGGTATAAACGTTTTCGTTCGAGAGGAGAAAAATAGAAACCGTTTTCGATCGACCGTGTTTAATAGAGCCGTTTACGCGAATAAGACGTATCAATAAGAGACATTCGAAACCGAAATCGCGACGAAAATATAACTGACGGAAAATCGGATGCGAATTACACATATTATTACGCTCCAATATAATAATTAATAACACTGCGGGTTTGAGGCAGACGATTATGTGTTCAAGCGAACACATTATAAAGCGATGTCTAAAAAATGGTTACGATGTTTCGTTAAGAGGGCAGTACATTTGTCGTCTCTGTCAAACTCTGTCTCCGACGACATGGCAATTTTTCATTCACTATAGTTGCAATATACCTAGTGTGCTGTTTGTTTTGATATTAGAGTGCATTGACCTATGATCAAACTTTTAGGTAAGATCCGTGCTTAAGCGTCGGCTTTTACTTGACATTTTAATTTTCAAGCAAGATAGGAGAATTTTTAATTTATTATATTTCACATACCCATCATGTTGTCTTGCTTGGAAATTAAAATATCGAATACATTTTTGACACCTAAGCACAGATAATGTGCTTATCTAAAATGTTGAGAATAGGTCAAATCATTAAAATATCAAAAACTAACAGCACACTATTGAAACTAGTGAACGAAAATCTTCCATGTCGTACGTTTGTAAGACGGAGACAACAAATGCGTAGGTAGCGTTCTCTATTAATGATATTCCAACGCGCAAATACAAATTGAATCGAACGAGTTAAATTCGTATTACCTATTAGTTTTACATACTTGGAAACTAAACATTTTTATTTGTTCAGCTTTTTATCAGTGATTTATCAGATTTTTCTTATTTCTTTGTACATTAACAACATTTATACATTAATTATCATTTATCAAAATAAATATAAAACTCTATAACGGGACCTATATTAAATATAATAAGATAAAAAATAATAAATTCAATACGCAATTTCATCTTTGATACCGACACGGCGACAATTATTGCCTTAATGTCTTTAAGAAATGGTACTTTATATAATAATAAATATGGGAAGGTAACTGCCATGTATGTCTTATAATATTATATCAGTTTATTGCTTTAATTTAATTCGCGTGAATAAATTTGAATATCATTAAACAGATCGTTAAACGAATTCAATATGATATTATTATAATCAAAATGTTTTATTTTTAGATTAATTTTATAGTAGCATCAACCGATACAAAGTAAACTTGTATACCAATTCAAAGACCTTTACATTTTTTAAACCGAAAAACTAGAAGTACCTTAAACTTTGTCAGTCGCTTAGGTCGTTTTGATGAAAAATGTATGGGGTTTGCAATCCCCTTGAATAAACATTCAATATTCTCCTATAATAATAATCAATTATTGATCAAGCAAATTTTCAAAACTTGTTAGTCATTACATAATAGAATAACTCGCCCAAATAAGTACCTTTTTGAAAATACTTTTTGACTTAATTCTTAAAAAAAAAACTTTATACCTATAACGTATAATATTATATTATGCTATATCTAGAGACCGGATTTTTACGCGCTTTAAATCTTAAAAATAAAATGTTTCTATAATCTATAATTTCATGAAAATAATCTTTTTTGAAGAAATATTCTTTTTCATAAAAGTGTATTAAACTGAAAAAACAAATAAAAGTGCTGTTTATAAAATAGTTAAATTAGTCCTAATCTTAAAAAAAATATTCTAACAGTCATATTTAGTCATAGCGGGGCCCAGCTCGCTCTCTCCGTTTCGACTACCCTGGAGACCAGACGCTCAACGACACCACGCTAAACCCGAGATCAAGTCTCTATGCTCTATTCAAGTTAAGAAACCTAGTCAGCGGCCGACTTGTGCGCAGGGACGTGGCAACATTACAGGGCAGGTATACAATAATTAATTTACTGGTTGGTGGTGACAAACGGGTGTTGCCTGAATGCAGCCTGGTCATTGCTAGCTAAGTTTCTTAACTTGAACAGAGTATAGTAATTATCTTCGAATCGTGATATTCTTATCAATATTGCTTTGTGTCTATTCGTCTTGATAAGGTTATAGAAACAGACGGAGGTCAAAATTATTTTTGCATTTTTTTTATATGCCCCAATATGACAATATATTTCTAAAACATATTATTTTGCTCATCATGGTCTTAAACCTTGAAATATACTTTTTTATGCGTTAAAAAATGTTCTTATATCAGTCCATATAAAAATGAATCGACGAGAAAGCTTGTCCAATTGGAACTGCATACTCTCAGTAAATAAATAAGTAAAAACATAAAAATTCGGTCTCTGGCTATACCTAACCTAACTATGCTTATTCAACATGCACTTTTACTAAAATAGTTCCTACCTACTATGAAATATATAAATTTAAAAAAATAGTTTTGCTTACACGTCGAAATAGTTATTTTAGCGATTCTGTGGTAACTGCGGAGTATTTGAAGGTGATCGATGTTTCTGCCCAATCTAAACGTTAACGCGAGTGAAATTAATTTTAACTATTTAAGCAACCGCAGCTCACGGGCCACCGCCATATTACTACTACCCACGCAAAACACGTAAATTGATTCATAAGTTGTTTTCCAAGGTTTGACTTTCAAACTTGATGTACGTTTCTAAGCAAATTCCAAAACTTAACCCTCTATTTCTTCTCAGAATCCTAAAAGCTAGCTACCCTTGGAGCATATATATGTACATATTAAAAACAATTTTCATTATGTCAATGTTGAGAGTGATAATTGTTGTTGGGCTTATAGTTTTAGATGCCGAATGGTTGAAAACAAATTATTGATGGGTTATATTTTAGAAGTTTACAGAGCTCAGAAGTCTGCAGAAATAATAAACACGGCTTGAGCAACGATATCGGTGAACAGGAATTATATTTTGTTCATATACTTGAAGTCCATCCACGCGTAAGAGCAGTAGTAAATAGTAATGCATAAATATTAATATAATATAATTGCGTAACACAAATATCCGACTACTAATGCGTATTATTATGTCCACAACAATATAATACAAATTATATAATAATAGTATTTGTTGTTGTATTATGTCCGCATCGTTCGCGGTAAAAAAATGACGAGATCTGTCTCGCGTAGGGAATATTACGCGTGTGTGTACACATTGTAAATATACCCACGCAAAATATTGACATGTTTAATACTTATATACTACTCTAAAATATACTAATCGTATATGTAATGAAGATTAAATGCAGTCTGATCGTCCACAACGCGTCACACGAGTTCAGATTTGAGATTTATGATGTTACGTCATAATAACCTGAGACGTTTTGTAATCGTGTACACTGTACAGCAGAATGGCAGAGACATCTCACGCGTTTCATAATATAATAATAATATAATCTAGAAGAATATATTTTCCGTGTCTAATAAAGACCGATCTTATTAAAATGACAGATTATTCACATTAGCTTCGGTGTTTAATTCAGTATTTTCATTAATTTCCATCCGTGAGAAACGCCTAATCATCTGTCATACGATGAGATCAACATTTACCGTAAAAATAACGGATCCGACGAAAAATTCCACACGTAATTACTGTTGGGAAAAAATATATTTTAATTAATTTGTTAATACAATCACACACGATATTGATTGGGTAGACAAAATCAAAAACATTCGTGTATTTAATTTGTTATTTGATGGCCTTTATTAACCCCTTTGTTCCGGTGACTTCACAATATTATGTTTTATTTTTTTTTTAGTTCAGTGACCCATATTGAAATTAAGAAGAAAAATTATCCATGCAAGGTAGGTGATAGAATATATTTTTATGAGATTATAATACACCAACCATAATACTATTTGTTGAAAACCAATGTATACAATACTCATTAGTCATTATTTATTCAGTAATTTTAATGGTATCTAAGTAATGTGGACATTCAAACATATTGATATATTATTACTATTATCATTAAATTCATTTATAAAATAATATTGACCGTATAAAATACAATACTTCATCGAAATACGACGTACGTAATAATAGTTCTTAGCACTTATCAAAACTATACTGACCTATCAAATAACAAACAGTGAAAAACAATAATTTATTCATTTTAAATCAAATTTATATAGATGATTTTTAAACTCGTAAAATAACTTATCAAGTTACATTTTATACAATACTTTGCAAGACGTATTGTAATTTCATTTTTGAAATGTTCAACCAAAAATAGATATCAACTTGGCGGTGCTGAACCAATATACATCCAAATCGAAAATATTTGAATTTAAAAATTGGGAAAATAATTTCATCATCTCGGCGGTATATGGTTTCAACAAATCTACATTCAGAATAATTAAGAAGCTATAAAAGCATAGATTTCTTGGGAAAGAAAATCTTTAAATTAAAATGAATTCAGATTAACAGAACATCGTTCTTACAATGTCCGGTTAAAGTTAACCGAAACTTAACGGGCCGAATTCTGTCGGTAATAAAATCTCTTATAAGTCGGTTAGCGGTAACCGACACTTTACCGAACATTGTAAGAACGGCCCTTGGTGTCTATGAGGTTCTATATAACAATTTTTAAGGTTTAAACTGCCACAAAATAATTTGCATATAATCACCATATGTATAATCATTTGATCTCCGTTCAATTAAAAACTTATGTACTAATTATTGTTACTTAAAAATTATTATTATTATTTAGGAAATTCAATAAAATCTGGAACAAACTTTCAGCAGTAAAGTCGATCGATATAAATGTACATTTTTTTATAATGGTTTGAAAGTTAGTATGAATACTTAAACACATAATTAATTTACATAATATAAACGAAAACTTTTTGTATAGAATAATAACTGTAATTACAAAATATTAAGTTCCTTTTGGTATTAATTTATTTTTACTTTTATATAACCGAGTAAAAGTTTAGATTTATTTATTTTAAAATAGGATAAAATTGTATGATAAAGTTTACATTACTCCTAATTATTGGTATTTAATTATTATGTATGAAATATTTTCTCACCAATTATTTGTTATTATTAATTGTACTTTAAAGCTTATTGCAACTCAAACTGATTTATAATTTTCGTTTTTAACAAAGACCAATAATAATTATAGACTTCATCACAAACGGTCAATTCAAGTGATATATTTATAAGTATTGTATTCATTAGTAAATTATGTATTTCCATGAAGTATTATTAGTTTAAATGCAACCATTTTAATGAAACCATTTAAATATCCTATTAAATGCACGTAAATTCCATCCAGGTCAAAAAACTTATAGTTTTGATTTAAAAAGATTGAATATTTTTTCCACGAAATCAAAAACAAAAAAAATAAATAAATAACAGAGGGACAATAAAATAGGTACAATGCTGAAGTGATTTGAACAATAACTATAAATTTTACCGGACATTAAAGATGGTGACATCTGTTTTATCTGTGTCGACAGTGATAATTTTATACAAAATAAGACAATTATTACCGTCGTAATTACAATAATATAATATATTATATTTTGATAAGGCTAAATCGTTTTCCTTATGGTTCTATGTGATATACATAGACCTATAAACTGAGTTTGATTCATAAAACATCATTTTATGGTAAATACGATGTGACATAATAGTTTATTATGTCCTATAGGCATAATATGTAATATGTATACAGGAAAACGTAATAATGAACGCATATAAATATCTCGTGATCTGTAATAATTACAATCGTAATCATTACCATTCAAACATTGAACAAAGTCTTAAATGAATACAATGATACACGTTAATACAATAATAATGAATTGAAATGTCGTCCCTTCTCGATGTATAAACCTCTGTAACATTTTCATTGTCGCATACACAATTTTTTTGTCCTTTTATAACCAAAAGAGTCCTATCCTATACAACATTAGGATTTCCATATACACAATACTGCAGTATATATTTTTACAGTAGTGATTCTATCTTTTACGTTTTTAGACTGATATAACAATACAGAAAGGCCTAATATTGCAATAGATAACGACAGAGACATTGTATATCCACGACAAATAATCGACGACGCTGTAGCTGAAATAGTCGCTCGAGATTAAAATATAAAGATCGTTGACCGAATAAAATCCAACCGTGGTTCACGTTTTATTCGTAGGTTATCGCAGCGTGGGTCGATTACACGGTGACAACAACAACAACAACAACGACGACGGTGATGACAACGAAGACGACATCGTCAACAAGTGACCTGCAGCAGCCAGGTATAAGTGGTTGGTATAACACCCCTCGTAGATAAACTGCACTATACAATTTAAATCATTTATAAAGTATTTACGTAATATGAGATACGTTAACCTATATAAACGCGGCGGTGCGTCATTACTGTCACGTTAAAGCTAACCTATAGAAGTCTAGAACACATATTTAAGTACCTATAATAACGGTTTCAACCACTACGAAATATAAATTTTATCTCTAAATTTGTTTCAAACTCCATTCGTCGTACTATAATATATTCCGTCACGTGAGTCTCGGTCAACCGCGATGTAACTTGATACAATATTTTCTCCAACCTCCGATCGCGCTCACCCACTACCATTACATACGTCGCGACGGGGTAGTGAAAATCGCATCTGCAGATCGTTGTGTTACAACCAAAGGTATGAAGTTCGAGGACGGCTCCTGCACCTCGGGATAAATATATACCCATAGTTACCTTGCTGGTCGAGTTCCAGATCGATGTCGTCGTCGAGTATCCAAGGCAGAGATATCCGGATGGTGTGCGTGTCGAAGTACTCGTCGATGGCCGGTCCCAGGGACGTGCTGACCCGGTGCACGTGCTGCTTGATGTTTTGCGGCTGCAGCTTGGACCTGTCTTCGGCTAAGCCCGCCTCCTTCTTCTTGATGATCGTCACGATGTCACCGACCACGTTCAGCTTGTCCCGCTTCTCCAGCCAATTGACGTACACCAGCAACTTGTCGTCCAGACAGACGATGGCCAGGTCCAGCACGCAGTCGTCGGCCGACGTGGCGGCGACGGACGACGCCAACAGCGACGTGGACGACAGCAGTAGCAACGCCATGGCGGGCGACATGACGCGTGTGTAATGGCGGCGGCGGCGTGACCGCGACGCGGGTGTCGTGCGAGCCTGGTATACCGCGGTCAGGGTTATAAGCAGTCGGGTAAGCGGCCGGGTCGAGGTATACACAGGTATGTGGCCGGTATTATAATATACGCGCGGATTTAGCGGCCGGTGGTCGACGAAACGAGACTATGCGGCGACGACGGCGGTGGCGGCGATGACAGTGACGTGAAAATCGATCTTGGCCGACGCTCTCGCGGCTTCTGCCCCTCGTCATCCCCCGCTCAAGACGGTCGTCGTCGTGATTATTATCGTTGCTGCTATTATTATTATCATTATTATTATTTTTAGTAGTAGGTACGGTGTGTATACCTATATAGAATAGTCGAAGCGTCGTCGGGAAATTCGCCGTTTCACGCGGTCATTTTTCCCTCCGCGGAGGGGAGTAGTCAGTAGCTGCGAGATGTGGCGGACGGCGGAGGGGAGAGACTCGGCGGCGGGGAGACGGAGAGAGGAGAAAAAAGATCAGAGAGAAGAAAAAATAAACACGGTGACTATAACGAATTCGACAATGAACTATATGGGACTATGGACAATATATACGCGGCCCGGTGGGAGGAAGAAGCTGTGTAGTACATAGGTTTAGATAGCCGCCGACTAGAGGGAAAAACGAAAGAAATATAGGAGAGTGAGTAAAAAAAAAAAAACAATGTAAAAATATAATAATATATAAGTTAAATGGTCATTTGCTTAACTAGTTCACACCGAATCCCCGCAGCGGTTTTTCTACACACGATTTCTGCGATAATTACAAGACAAAAATACATAGCGACCCGCTGCACCGGACCTATATATATATATAAATAATATACATTATATATTATGTTATAGACTGCAAACGTGCCCAGTCAGTCGACGGCGGCGGCACATCGTCGTCTATAGTTTGTGTGCACATTTTTTTCCCCGACATTTTTTTTTCCGCCAACGTTCGGATTTTTTTTTTTTTTATTTTCGTCCCCGTCATCATCATCGTCATATTATTATTATCATGTTTACCGCCGCCTATTGTTGCCATTATTTTATTTACTACGCGACCAAGGAAAATCTTGTGTAGGAAAGTCGAAAGTGACTATGTATCATCATATAGGTATATAATATTATATATTATATCGTACGTTACACATATTTTTATAATAATTTATATTTATCATGATACCGCGGAGCTGCGCGCTTCTTTGCGCATAATTATAATATCGCGATATTATTATTGTTATATTATGCATTTATGATGATGATGCGCGATGCACGGACATTTGGCGTGACAACCGTTTCGAAACCGTTCGCATCTCGACGCGAGTAGGAAGTACCTATATATGGCCACATAACAATATTATTATAATACACCATACAGCCCGCTTGTTGATTGTTCGTATATTACCTATACTTTATCGCACGCGAATTTTTTTTCCAAATTCCAAACGAGAGAACAACATCGATATAGTTTAAAACTGTGTTTCACGTTTCGTTTCACGCGATGCCCTGCATACGTTGATTTTTAATTTTTAGTAGTCTCTGTCGCTGATTGTACCGTATAATATTCGGTATACCTATAATACAGGGTAATTCACCAAACATACTCACCCCTCCCCTTTTTGTTCTTTATTACTACGCACTTATTAAAATTCTGATATTTGCAATTTTTAAGTTACCCTCGGTATTTAAAATACCACATTTTTAGATAGCTGGTACCTACTCGTATATGTGGTTCATATACCATTTCAGCCGTTTAAGGATAGTGTCCTGTGCAGGCTATGTCTTACAACCAAACGATGAGATACACACTTTTTACTGTGTATAATACTAATTTTACTGCAGATAATTTTGTTTGTAAGTGCAATGACCCGTCTATAGATCAAATTTCGGGTGAGTAGTTTCAGAGTTATTAAAGTTTGTGGATTTAGGATAATAATACTTGATATTTGTTGTAAATCAAGTAAAAATAAATACATATTTTAGTGAATAAAGCTATAGACGTCTAGTAAGTAGTAGGTACTTGGTAGTTATTATACCGACTCATGTCAATTTTTATACCTAAATTATACAATTTTAATTAAATGCTATAATTTTAATATTACCATTATAATAATAAGCCTCATGTCTTTAAACCTATTACCATGGATAAGTACAGCGTGTATAATGTTTTATAATCCAAGTTATAATTAGAATTTCAATTAATATTCATCAATTAAAAAAAAATTTGCAATTTACAGTAAAAAAGCGTGGTTCTTGTTTTTTCGTAGTTTAATTCAATCTTAATATTTGAAAATAACGGCCTTTAAGAAAACTTTTAAAAATTGCCTGAATAAATGTTTAAACAAATTCATTGATGAAAGAAAAAGTTAGGCTGAGCGGCATGCCAGGTGAATCACTTTGTATAAATAATATATTATTGTCTTCATCGTCGACGCGTCGTTAAATTAATTTTCTGCGGAAACAATGTAAAATATTATGTCTAGGCTATACGTACAATATGATGTCATGTTAAGTTAATTTTTCAAACACGGTATAGGCTCGCATTTGGTAGCCGATATAAGACAGTGAAGGTTTTTGCAGATAATTATAATTTGTTTTTGCCAATACTATACAATCACACTATAACAGTAGTATGCTTTATTAAAATATAGTATTTTTCAATATTATAATATACTATTTAGTATTCGTCCAACTTTTCAATAGTACCTACTTCGTACGAAATTGACCTCGCACGATCGATGGCCGTTTCGGTTTATATAGATGATGCGTACTCGGTCGATGTATATATCGTTATTATAATATCATCGTTTTCGTAATTATCATTGTCATATTTTAATTTATCGATATATTATGTGCTCCTTCGACATTGGTTTAAAGCAGTGGCCTACTCAATGGAGCTCTACCATAACTATACTATATTAATATACCATACATTTATTTCTATTCATCGGCACCATGAAAAAAATTGGACAAAAACTAACCTAATCATTCTGTGAAATATAACTTTATATTTTATTTTTCACTAAAAAAAGTGTGTAGGTTTCTTAAAAACATCAGTATATCTATGCCACTGCAACCGAAATAGAAAT
The DNA here is from genome assembly GCA_008086715.1 of Sitobion miscanthi. Classification (NCBI taxonomy): domain Eukaryota; kingdom Metazoa; phylum Arthropoda; class Insecta; order Hemiptera; family Aphididae; genus Sitobion; species Sitobion miscanthi. The sequence continues at coordinate 100,505,999 of CM017797.1, forward strand.
AAAATAGTTTTCCTCGTATAACACACATTATATATGTAACATGTGTCACGACGATTAAATCTATAATAAAATTACGCATTTATAGATGTTACTATAACGTATTCGGATTGAAATATATTCGAATGATATTTTAAAAATGTCTTGTACAGAACTTGGTATACATGGTTAACCGCGTTTGTTATCCGACGATCGTTGTAGGCATCATAAAAACATAATATACAATACATAGAGCTAATTCTCGCCTAATAGTTAACATAGCGTCGACTTACACGAACGATTTATCTTAGTACATACCTAACATAGACGTAGTATAAATTATTGTTAGACATATATTCAGATAGCACCCGGGACGAACACGTTCAGAGCAGACGACTGGCTCTAATGGAATTGTTAAAACTTGCGAGACTTATTGTTTATTAAATATATTATTATATTGTGTCAACACTCAACAGAACTATTGTTTTGACGTTCTATGCGGCGGGTACATGGCTAATTTTACCTAAGTCGTTTTGTGGAAATAGTCGCGCAACAACAACACTTTAATAAGAAAAGCCGGTGTACGGTGGTGTGTGTGTGTTTCACAACGAAAATTATATTAGGTATACGATATCATCATTGCAGGTAAAAGCTGTATTATTTATGCATAAACTATAATAATATTCACAATCGTTAACCACTAAACCGCAGTTATTATAAATTAAGGTAATATTATTATACTCACGCGTATTGTTTTTAACGGTGCATGTCGTCATAAGCACAATTTTTGTTCACAACTCAAAATGTTGCGTTAGGCAAGTAATACTAAAATCTTCACGTTACGTCAATTATACTGCAACGTGCAATTTGTTTTTGGTACACCTACCATTTCTCTGAATCAAGCTGTTTAAACAAACGTTTTAACAATCTTATTAATTAATTATTATTATAATTTGCTTTTTCAAGTCATGTGTTTTATACTCTTATAATAACTTAATTCCAACAACTAACGTAAATTGAAGTTAAACACAATATAGATCTCGAAGAAATCATAATACAATTCTGAAGAAAATCATTTTAAACTAGATAGTATAATCGCGTATCGATTTCGAGTCGAAAACAGGAATAAATCCTAATCAGCTGACTTAACCTAGAAGAGAAATTTAATAAAAAAAAATAAATATTTATTTTGAATGAAAAAGATTTCATCTTATTTATGATACCTGGTAATAGTAGGTATAGACACGCACCTTTACATATATATATTATACCATTACCATAGTTGTTCTAAGTATATCATATTATATAGTCGTATTGTATATCTGAATTCGTGACTATGAGTTTTATTGTTAATTCGAGGCATGTCAACAATAACTGACCATGACATTAAAAACAAATACATATTAATTTTATAAGGTATAAGCAAATCATACAAAACTTAATAATATTTGTTCATACGGACAATCGGCACTATACGTCTTATACCCCATTTTAAAAGCTTGAATTAATAATACTAATTACTGTCCGGATAAAATATTTAAATCTGTCACTGTAATAATTTCTTATGCTACCAGCTACACCATATTTATAATCTATATGATATTATGGTAATTCGAGTTAATAGTTCTGGTTTTCAAAGACAAGGTAATTCTTGTTATATTTATAAACATTCACATCTCAAGTAAATACAAACGACTTTACAGTTATAAAATAATATCTTCAAAATAACATATATATGTATTCAAAAAAAACATATATAAATAATGGTGTAGGTATGATTTCTATGTGTAAGTGTAAGTTGAACTATTATAATATAGTTCAATAAAGTTGATGTATATTCTACAAGAACTTTTTTTTTAAGAGTTTAAACATAAATTCATATGCCTTTCTTTTATGTAGGTACAGACGTTTTAAACAGTTAGACGCTTAAATGTAACTGTAACAGCTCAAATCTGCTCCGCGTAGTTCATTCCCTAAAATAACTATAATATCGAAAACCTAGTATAGTAGATAAGTTCCTTTAATCAACTCTGTCATACCACTCAGAATATTAGTGTAAAATAACTTCAGTACTGTATTATATGGCTAAAAGATAGACTGTTAAAAATATTATAGTTCAATTTCCATTAGACGTATTTTATTTTTAGTTCCTAAATTATCTGCCAGTTAAAAAAACAAATTTTAGGTAATGAGTACTAAAAATGTCTTAAAACTTCGTTTTTAACCGTTAGAACAAATACAAAATATGATTTCAACATCTGTTACTGTATTCCGAATAAGAAAATATGGAATACCTACATACATTATGTGTGCAACACGTTTAGGTGAAAGTATGAATATTGTCAGAAAATATGTGTTCATTTACTCTGACTGCTCTAAGACAAAGTGATGATTTTAGACTTTGACTGATTAATCTTAGTAAGTATAGTTAGTACTTTACATTGTGCATTTTTACATAAAAAAATATAATTACTTTCATTTACTATAAACACTATACAGAGTAATTCGCCGAGCATGCTCACCCCCATAATTTTCTTCCCTTTTATAATAAATTAATTGAAACTCCGATTTTTGGAATTGAAAAAATAATATACTTGGAAAATTTTTTCAAATTCTTGAATTTTTTTTTACACCACTGAAAGATTGTCCTGTGGCGATACAAATTTCCATTTTTCAAAAGAGAATCCCTATGAAATCCTTATGAGTTAACATTTTTGCATTTTGAATAATTTTATAATAATATATAACTTTCGTGTTGTATGTTTTAACATTTCACATTACTTACTTATAACAACTACAGTTAGTTAGATGGAAAATAAACACGACCTGCGGCTGTAAACATTTCTTTCAGTTATCCCGTGACTTGGTGGTCCAATGAGGACCAATGTTATTTTCTCCAAGGCCTTTAAGGTTTACCGACCTTCTGAAACCAGTTTTCAAGCCCCTTATTCATGAACAAGGAATTAAAAATTGTTTGACTAACTGAGATACTAAGGTTCATCGTGGTTTACTTAGAATAAATTATGTAAAAAAAATTATCAATTTCAAACATATATGTAGTGTGAATACAAAATATGTAAAAAAATATACCAACCAACGTTATGAGTGTATTGTTAAAATTTCATTGTTTGCGAGTACATTTTTTTTAGGCTAATAAGTAATAACTATATTGTACTGTTGAAGCCTAATTATAATAACGATAAAAAAAAATTATATATGTACCGTTTGAAGATAATCAAATGCAATAGAGTAGGTCGATTTGTTTTTGTTTACCTAGAAATAATTAAAACACATATTGTAAAAAGACAGGTTCCTACCTACCTATACATATATATTTTATACTCGTATATTTTTTACCAATAAATCGCTGTACAACATTCAAACGGAGTTCAAAATGATATGCACGACACAGTTAGAAATAAAATGCTGTTAAGTTTACGGAACAGGTTTTGTTCTAGCGAGATTAAAGTATAAAACAGTACATTTATTGGTTGTCATTGTTAAAAGTTGTTATATTCTATAGAAAAAAAAAATACCGTTTGCATACTACTTTATTTTCGAAAGTTAAATTTATATTAAATCCACACATATTCGGCAGTCATAAATAATAATGAGCAAAACTACTGTTATTTTATTTTGCGAATATCGAACACGGTTGTCTCTTAAGCCAGAGAATATAATATATTATTACGCGAATATTACCACCGATAATAATATTATTATAGCGTAAAATCATTATACTTACTCTGTTCAACTTCAATATAATATAATATTTCTTCACAGTGACCATCGTGACACGAGCAATATTGTTGACGAATACGTCTTCATTGCATATAGATATGTACCCATTTGGAATGCTCAGTTAAATATTTTCTTTTCATCCATTACCTACCTATGCTATTATTATACAGGTAAATATAAAAATGGTACACGACGCGATGACTTTATTTTAACGTTTCGAGTGCACACTACGTCCTGTTTATCTATTCAATTTAAATATGATTTTTTTTTTCTATGAAATCATACAATAATAAGTCAAATATGTTTACGAAATTCGAGTAATTATATTGGTTAGAGATTATATTATACGAATATTACCGTGGATATAATAATTACTATAGTTGGTCGTAACCACGGTTTAAGATATATCTTAAACCGTGGTCGTAACATTATTATACTTTGTTCGACTTCAACATATTATTTTACAATGACCATCATGACACGATCAATATTGTTGACGAATACATCTTCTTTGCACAATATGTATACCATTATTTATAATGTTCAGATAAATATTTTCTTTTATTTCATTATTCATTACCTGTACAGCCTGTACAATTATTATATAGTTGGTATAATTGTATAAAAACGGTACAAGTTTTGGGTGAAAAAATCTACCCGACGCGATGATGGCTTTATTTTATCCTGATCGGGTGCACACTTTTCATGTCTTGTTAATTTATTCAATTTAAATAGAATTTTTTTTTAACAATAATTCAATAAGTAAAATATTTTTTATAAAATTCAAGTGATTATAATAACTAGAATTAAACAGTGAAGTCTGGTTTAATTTAAACTTTCGAAAATCAAAAATTAAATTAAATTCGAAAACGTGTTTTTATCAGTAACTCTATAATTAATTACAAAATATTACAGCTATTCATCTGACAATTTAGACCCTCTTTAGTCAATATTGATTTTATGTCCAGGTGTATACAAAAAATAATACAAGACGAGAACGCATAAAAAACTGATTTTGAATCTATATAAGACATAAGATAATATGAATATTATGTTATTATCTAAAAGTTTATTTTTAGATTAAACATAAAAACCCACACAGAAATATAGGTATGTATTAAACTATATAATATTACTGTATAAAAATAAATGTATATACAGTGTAGTACGAGGATTTATTATTATTTAATTTAATACGATTGAAAAACTTTCAAATTAGCGTTATTCATTTTTATATACCTAATATATTTTGAGAATTAATTTATTTTTGTTTGAACTGTTATTGATTTGCCACCAACTTCTACTAAAACTAATGTTAAGTATTAATACATACACACATATATTTTTAAGTAAGGGGATCAATGTTAATATAAGCGTATTATATTTGTTACTAACGAATAATAAAAAAAACTCTTAAAAAAAATGAACATGATATGATTATTAATTTCTATACAATTTTGAGTTTTTTTTTAAAAAATTTGTCGAACTATGTCTGATTTATTTTCCACCACTTTTTCACAATCCACTTTATAGTTGAGTTAGCGAGAAGTAAGCTTGTGACTTATTATTGATTAGGTATTGTTTTAATATGGTATATAATGTAAATTATAATCAATATAATATTATTATGCATTAAATTAAAATATAGAAAGGTACAGTAGCCGGTAATAAACATTCTATTGTTTAAGTATAACGGTTTCTATCTTAATTTTAAAACGAAATAATTTGTCTGATATTTAGGACAATGCTAATCACTATATATACAAAATTAGTTTCATTTCCATTTTAAAAACACTTTAAAAAGTAGTAACTCTAAGAATTATTCTATTATTTTCGTATTCAGTAAGTAATACAACAGTTAATACACGTTAACCCATCTCAATAAGACAGTCTCATTATTTTTATACAAATAGGTATCAGTTTTTGTAATGATTATCATACATTATTACATAATAAAAGCCAAATGAGTTGTATACAAATATATAAAACAGCTAATTCGTCGGGGAATTTCCGATTCTCTAATATTAACGCGCAAAGCCATTTATCTTTGACTTTTGAGGTCATGAGAGAGAGATCGAGAGGAAGAGATTGTCGTTAAATGTATAATATATTCGAGAATCTTCGATACCTCTGTCGTATTTTCATACACAGTCCATGAAAACGTTCGTTATGTGTTTGCAGTTTATTTATGAAAAAGACTTCTCAAATTATATTATGTTTACTGAAATATGTTTGTCAAAACATTTTTTTTTAAGTCTCTTTATAAGTAAACATATAATAAAAGTTATATTTTTTTCCCCTAATGACCGAGGTTCTTGAGACATTTTAAATTTATGTCGTCAAGTGAAAAGGTCAGTGTAGTAGATACACCAGCTTTTATTTTCAGGTAAAAAAGTTATTTGTTTAAGTCACAGCGGTTCTCAGACTTTTTTTTACTCACGGCTACTGCGCCATTTTTGAACTTAATATTTTTTCATAGCGCCCTTCTCCGAGTCATGGCATAACTGTCATAAGAAATAAATAAAAACCGAAAATTATTGTAACGGTTAACTATAGGGAAATATTAATTCATTTTAATTATATATTTTTAGAGATTTAAATTAATTATTAAGATTTATAAATGTATTATAGTATTATATTAAATTAATGGGATGGATGAGCATGCAGACGAATGCACATTTTCCAAATCTATGATTCAAAATAGCTACATCCACTCTCATTTTCTTTTCCACGTTGATTTTTATTCGATAGGTAAGAACTTGCTTTTTATCACAACGAAAATACGTTCAGCCTTATTGCTTAGAAGGAGATATTCATCTTTTATTGAAATCCAAAATTTGGTCAACTGCCAAATTTTGCTTTCAAACTTTTGTAGCAAAACAACTGAATAATAAGACTTTTTTTCCTGTCGAAATACATTCAGATGGAGCAATAGTGTTGACCGGATCTTGAATCCATGCATATTTATAAGCGTTTTGATTTTTAAAGTATTTCTCTCAAACCAGATGATAATAGTGATTAGTGTTAAATGATCAAAAAAAATAGATTTAAAATTTTGAGAGATTTCAACTATATTAGAGGTCAAAAATGTCTGAAACATAGCATGAAAAAAATAATTTTTGGTCGTGCCTTTTTTCGTTCGTTTTTTTTATAAAAGCTGAATGTTTTTCCATTACTTATAATTATATGTAATCGTTTCCGTCGCGTTACTGCCATTTGGGTTACAAATTTATTTTTAGAATATACGAAAATTCTACAGCTGCGTGGCACCCCTGTAAAGACACCACGTCACACACTTTGGGAACCTTTGGACTGTAAGAGTTTACATTTATCCACTGTGGGAACCCGGAAACGCTGTCTCAGCAGATTCTATAAGCGGGCGAACTATGGATTCTCATGGGCACAAACAGGGCCAGCGGTGATAGACAAAATGCAATAAACTTGTTTTCTAGAACTTTTTTTCGGTTATTTAATTTAGAAATTTGTTTACGATAAATTCAGTATAATTTTAACAGCAGCTTTGTTTTTTTGGTAATATTATTTAATTATTCCATGTAACGACTCCCTAATTGCAGTGACGAATACTTCACCTGAATCTTCAAATAAAAGCTCCAATTTATTGATATATTATAACAAAACTCAGCTAAAACAGGAAAATATTATCGTCATCGATTTCAAAATAGTTAGATGGTTCTTTGTTAAACGAATTGTTTAGTTTTGTTTCCTTCATTGAAATTGCCTACATTTAACCCCTTCAAATTATTCACTGCGTATTATACGAAAAATAATAATGTCGATATTGTAAGGTATATAATAACTTTTTTTATCACGAAGATTTCAAATTTAAGAACATAGGTATTTTTCCAAAAACCAAAATTATATTGGTAGGTTAAACTAATTAACAAATTATAATTGTTTAGTTCTGTGAGGAAGAAATCAATAATAATAAAATCTGTACCTATGTAACTTCTTAATTTTTCTTAGTACATTAAATTGTAAAATATTCAGTTAATGGTTTTAAAATTATCATAATACATTAAAATATCGAAACACATGTGCACAGAAACTATAAAACAAATATTTTTTTAGAAAAACTGTACCGTATGAAATATAAATATTAAAAAACAATAAAACATATTATCAAAAATGATTCATTTTCTTTATATTATGTCGGTATTATACTCGCTTTTTACAATGTAATAATATACGCTTTTAATTTTAAAAAAAAATCCATTAAATTATAGGTACATTAATATTTGTAGTAAAAATCAATATTATAAATTTAATATTTATATACTTGTATATTATTATATAATGTTATTCCAATGATTTAGTTTGATTCAGCTCAGTGGTGAAAAAGTTTATTAAAATCTCAATGATATTATTTTTATTATTATTATAAGACGTATATTATGTTCTATATACAAAGCAAACTGTTAATTTTAATCAAATATACCACAGATACAAATATTTAGATTCCTTTTCGACACCCAAAATAATTTGTATAGGTCATCCATAGTTTATAAATGGATTTTTCGGTCAAGACTTAATCGTTCAAGGATATTAATAAGCCGTTCAACAGATTGAAGGCCTTCCAACACTATTCAATGAATTTTAATTATTCTACAAATTTTATTATAATTAGTTTGACAGAATTCAATATTGACTATTGTAATAATGTTATGGTATTTAGTAAAAATAATTGTGCACTTCAATTTCACATTGGCATTTTTCGTTTTATTTTTTCTATAAAGTTTTAAATTAAAATATTGATTTTCAAAGAACCATAATATACATAATTTTGAATTTACCTATAATATACTTTAGTTCTATATAACCATAAAATAAAATAATTCAAGTGAACTTGTGTGTAATTACTTACAAAATCAAAGTCAACAAATCTGTATAATATGTTTGTTTTTTTCTTGTGTTCTAGTAGAGAACTATTGTATTTTTTTAATTTCTAAACATTTAAATACGTAATTATTTAATTCAACGAATACAATTGTTTTTCAGATTTTTATAAAATAATGAAATGGTGGTTTAAATTTTTGATATAATTATTTCCCTATTATATTATTCAGACATCCGCGTTTAGAATTAATTTAGGAATTTTCCATGTTTTATTTGTTTATTAGATACTAATTGAAATTGTACTTGATTTTGATTCTTCATGCATTCTTTATAACACTTTTACGAATTACATTAAGGTCATAATTATATAACATTGACACTTGAAGAATGTTCACCATACATTGATTTTACAATAGGTATGATTATTTTGAAGGGGCAAAAGAGTGGAATCAATAACCGATTATTTTTTGGATAAAAAATGTATTGTTCTCTGGAGAATTTATAATTTTTTTTAATTTACTGCTTCCTCGCAAAAAATAAATTCTAAAATCTAGGAACTTGCTATACCTGGATTCACAAAATATACAGTATGTCTTTTGATATTCTGATCTATTTCGTTTTGAAATTGAAAATAATAGAAATTATAAAATTTAAATCTCTGACAAAATATTTATATGTTTATTATAAGTTAGAAGCGTATCGATACAATTTTTAAAACAATTGCTAACTCTTATTACTCGATAGTCGGTATAAAACCGTTATGATAATCATTAATCAATGACAGAATAAAGTTTATAATTTAACAATAGTTTTCTTTGGGTGAAATTATGATAACGTTTAACATTATTCGTTAAATTACTATAATTTACTTAAACCATTAATCACAAATCGTATCAGAAAAAATTAACTTTGCTTTTAAATTTTGTTTTAACAATTTGTATTTCCATAAGATTATACGAATATCATTTTTTACCAAATATTTTATGTTTGACCTTTAATTAAAATATTAAATATTGAATGGCCTCGATAAATGTTTAGACAAAAGACAAAAATATTTTCACGGATAAAAAATTCGCAACACTTTTTACTCCAACATTATGCGAGTATGATTTCTAGAAAATTAAAATTGTTACCAAACAATAATGGAAACACGACGGATGGATTCAATATATATAATGATACATATCGTATACGAGTTATTAATTATTCGATACCGTGCGAGTACCATAACCACGGTTAAGGTATATCATGTATCTTTAAACGTGGTACTAATTACAGGTGGTGAAGAGTTGAGTCTCGATTTGTCAATATGGACAATACATGTTTTTATGATATGATAACCACACTATGTGCGTGTAATTATGAAATGTCGCTATTTATAAATATATTACATTGTCTACAGGGTAATGACGTAGGCAGGTATAATTAATGAATTAACATTAAAAATTACTTAAGGATATTATGAATTACTAATATCACCAAAAAAAAAATTGCCTTTACAAAGCATTATTTTTTACTTCATTCTAATAAAGAACAATAATATTATTTAATGATCGTCTATAGCTATTTCAATATCAAGCACTTAAGAGTTACGTAGGTACAAATACAAAAGTATGGGTAAACAGTTTTTATGATCATAATTCACTAATGGATATTATGTATTGTTTTTACATTTTTTATTTAGTGCGTCGTTTACTATATTTTTGATATTTAATAGTCTTCAATATTATAAAAAACAGTAAGTACCTTCAGGTAGAATATGGCTAGTACGAGGCCCTTTCTAAACATATGCGTACCAAGCAATAAATAAATTTAAGACAACTATACAAAACCTATTAGTTGTTATTACTTATTACCAAACTATTAAACATATTGAATTTAAATGTTTACCTAGGTAAAAATACAAATTACGGATTTTTCTCTAATATTTGTTTAAACTTAGGTAACGCTTTTATTAATCTATATAAATATACTAAAAATTTATAAATTTAGTTGAAATTCAATTATTCCATTATATATTTTCATCAATCTTAATATACTTATATTAATAGATGCCTACACAATATTCATTTACGACATTCTAACATTCGAATGACATTGTTGTTAATTACTATTTGGACTACTGCAATATTAGTTATTAGCTCTACAATTCCAATTAGGTACTTTTACCATACCAATTAATAGATATAAATATTTTTTAACACTGTGCACAACTACCAATCGCTTTCTGGAATTTAAACTACATATATGTATATAACATAATTTTGTTAATATCTTATTCTTATTCTTCTTCACCCTTCCAATCCAAATTCTCAACTAATACATATTATATGGGTTTAGCCACCCTTGCATTACAACTTCATAAGGTTCTGTAC